>WNWU01000248.1:196853-212695 GCA_012654045.1 Ptyas mucosa
TCATGTCCATGATGTTACCTGCCATGTCTCACTGAAGCCTACTGTCGAGTCTCAAATACCCCTCGACACCACATCACCTTAATGGTATGGAAGATCATGAAGGGTGGGGGGGGGGGAATATCGCCTAATGATCCGGAACATACAGATGGATTCCAGCAACGGAACATGGTGGAGGGGGGTGTTACGTTAGGACACCATGCACACTAATAGTGGGTGATGGATGGGATACAAGAAGAGAGGGGGGTGGTGGTTTACAAGACCAGAAATGGGAACGTACATCAGCAGCTAAAGAGATGATAGCAAGGCGGAGAATGACGTCACATGCCTGAGACTGAAGGCAAACGAATGAACGGAACAAGCAACGGATTTGACTGTAACAGCTGTGAGGGATTGCCTGATGATAGTTAACTGTGTCCACGCCCTATAAAACCTGGCGGTACTGGTGGGGAGCTAAGGCATCTCCGACTTTGTTTCTGCTTAGCAGCTCAGTACCTACTGTACGCCGCTGTGTTGCTCTCATTAAACCGGGTTTTGGATCGAACCCCTCCTTTCGTGTGTGCGTGTGTGTTCATTTGCACCCGGCGAGGCCCTGGCGGCTCCAGAGGGGCTGAGAACTACTTGTGCCCAGTGTCAACTCTGAAGTGAACCTGGCTGAAGTCATCTTGTGCTTCCTCATAGTTGCTATGAAGCCTGAGAGGGGGAAGGGTGGGGGGGGGGGAGTAGATAGCCCGGCTACAGTCAAAACAAAAAGTTTTCCTGTGGGAACCAAGGTCATTGAAACAGGTGGCTGTTGAAGGAGGAGAGGAGCCTGAAATCCATCTTTATTGGACCGTGTGACCGGTGAACCTGGGAGGGGGGATTTTTACTCTTTTAATTAGGTGAAAACTGTGAGAACTGTTAGACTTGGTTTTCACTGGCTGTGCCAATATGATGTATCCAATAAACATGTTCTTTGAGGAATCTACCTGCTTTCAATGGGTGCGTTATTCGGAATGCTGACACCCAGAGGTGAGGAAACCTCTCCTCAGTTGGAAATGTGGCCACCTATTTTGTGGATTTGCCTCAGGTGAGAGCCCAGAGAAGTGGAGGAGGGGTGGCTGTGGATATCAACGGTTTGTTATGAGCTTTTGGGAGGTAGCACCTAGAGCTGTCTTTTGTGTCAAGGTGACTACAAAATCATTTCCCCAGCCTGGTGAAGTATATTGTGTGAATGTGGCCCTTCACACAGAAAGAAAAGTGTCTCCCGTTTAATTCTGTTATAAATAATTGTTAAGCTAGTCCCTGCTGAATTAATATGCATAATTCACTGACCCATCAGCCAACTGGTTCAACCTCGGAAAATAAATCATGGTTAAAAGTTGCAAGTGTGAATCCAGCCATCTGTGAAGTGACCAGGTTAAGTGGGTTGTATGGCTATGACCAGAGTCAGTCTGGTGTAGTGGTCAAGGCATCAGGCTAATGACCAAGAGACCATGAGTTCTAGTCCTGCCTTGGGCACAAAACCAGCTGGGTGAACCTTAGCCAGCCAATCTCTCAGAGCCCTAGGAGGGAGGCAATGAGAAACTACTTCTGAAAAACCTTTTCATCTATGGATGTTTCTGATAACTTTCACACACAACTGGCTGAGACTATAGATCTGACTGAGTCTGGCTTGAGTCTTGCAAAACCCGCCAAGTGGATTCCAACTCGCTAAACTAGGGCAGAATTACTGTATTTACATTCCACCAAGGTATGGTTGTACAAGGCAGAAAAGGTTTCGTGAAGAAGACATGGTGTTGCAGCTTCAACATCCCTCACTATTATTGGTGCTCCTTCTCTTTCTCCTGATATGCTCTTCCTCAGCAGTCTCCATTCATTTCAAAAGCTTGCTACCGTCCGAGCTGAACCTTTGTGTACAGTTTTCAAAGTATCATTTTGAACTAGTCCTCTGCCTGATCTATGGTCATCAGCTATAGTTATACCAATTTTTAAAAAGGGTGACCCTAGTCACAGAATACAGAAAGACAAAACAGAGATTGTAGAGGAAAAATAAAGATTTCTATTCATTCTGTAACTTCCTCCCTATTTACCCAACAATACAGTAAACAATCTGTCACTTTCCTGCCTCTTTCATCGAAAAATTTATATTTTTGAGAAATTAAATTTCATTTTTAAAAAATCTCCTTTTTTTACAAGCCAATAAAGTAGAATCGGGGTGACTAGATGGAGCTGAGCATTTACTGGCCAGATGCCCTTCCTGACGCCTACATGGAGTTCACAGCAGGGGTGAAATACTCCCGGTTCGGACCGGATCGCCTAATCTGGTAGCGATGGCGGCAGGTGGTTAGGAGAACCGGTAGCAAAAATCCCTGCAACCCACCCCCGCATGCCCAGCTGAGCAGCACGATCATCAGAGGCTTTTTTTTTTTTTTTACTTTTAAAAACATTTTTTCTACAACCTCTTCGGACAAAAAAATGCTTTTAAAAGTTAAAAAAAAAAAGCCTCTGATGATGGCGCGGCTCAGCTGGGATCATCAGAGCCTTTTCAAAGCATTTTTTCTGCAACCTCTTGGCCAAAGAGGTGGTAAAAAAAATGCTTTCAAAAGTCTCACAATCCCAGCTGAGTTGCCTGATCGGCAGAGAGGCATTTTTTAAAAAGCCTCTCTGATGATCCCAGCTGAGTTGCCTGATTGAAAAGCAGAGGCTTTTCAAAGCATTAGAAAAAATGCTTTGAAAAGTTTTTTTTAAAAAAACGTTAGCCATGCCCACCCAGTCACATGACCCACCACCACCAAGCCATGCCCACAGGACTGGTAGTAACAAATACTTGGAGAGAAACATCTGCTGCTACCCAGGATTGAACTCTCAACTTTCCAAGTGAGAGGTGAGTGTCTTCACCACTAGGCCACCACACCACTCAGAATTACATTTCACTTCAGGCATAAGGAATTCTAAGATCAGTCCAATTTAGGATTTCTTATAGAAAACCACAAAGGTTTTCCACTTTAGACAAGTTTCAAGGATACCAATTTCTCCCTTGGTATTATTGCAAGACAGGCAGCACCAGAGTTAAGTATCATCAACCAAGAGTGGCATCAAACTCCATAGCTCTGGGTTACCTTCCTCAGCAGTTTCTAGAGACAACAGAACATGTTGAAATTCGAAAATATAGAATTATCTACTTCAGCTTCACTTTCTGGACATGTCCCAACAAGGACCACAATCACTACAGAACAGTGCCCCTAAGGGGTATATCTGTGATTTCTCTATAGCATATTTTTCTCCAGTTACTCCTCTGTAAATGGAGCCCTTGAAGAAGTTCAGGATTCCCAGAAGAGAAGTTTTGTCTTGCTCTAATTTTCACCAATGTGGTCTTTGAGATATCTTCTGCTACTATTCCAGTGATTGCTTTGATGCAAACATCAGATATATGGAAGGGTTATTGTGTCAGAAAACGATAAATGCCTCAGGTAACGCTCTCTTTGGAACAAGTTTTGGGAAAGGTAGTAGCTGTGCTCTTGAATGTTCTTTCTCTCCATGCCAGATGAAGCTTGGTTTGTCTCTATCTGATTCAGGAAAGGCACTGGCATTTTCATCTTGTGAGAGTCCTTTGAATTTTTATTTAGAAACAGCAAAGGGATTGATTCATCTCTATGTATTATGGACCTCCTCCTTGTGCTTCTGATGCTGCTTGTATCCATGCCAGTCTCTGGGAACCTTAGAATCAAGTGTCCTCTGAGTTTGGAACATCAGGATGGAGAAAAACCATGGAGCTATTACAGACCAGGAGACCATCTCATTAGTATAGTCATCACTGCAACAGAAATATCACATACAATATTGCTTTTCAACAAGGCTCCTTATAATCAGTCTGACTCGTAAGTCATACAGTGTGATGAATGTGTGAATTCTCTCCATTTGGAGCTCTAACACTGTTTTTCATTTTTTTCATATTTCATTTGCTCCTATATTGCCAGACCTGTTCATTTTCATGAATCTTTTTGATTTCCATGACTTCTTCCCTTTGTCATATTTTGTGGAAGAGACTCAAATCCAAAAATGGGGCAGAAAGAAAACATGAAGGAAGTCCACATTATTTTCCTCTCCCTTCCAATGCTGAATTCATGACTTTTGTTTCCATAGTTTTCTAACCCGCTCATTGATATCAATTTCCTGATCCTTATAGGAATAGGCAATTTATTTTGAGAATGGCTTTTTTGTTTGAATGATTGAATTATTTTACAATGGTTCCTGGGCTGAGGAAAATTGATACTGCTATATATTATGGTGGATTTGTGATACTTAACCCTGGTGGGGAACTATCTCCATCTTCTCTTACCAACAGTCATTAAAATTAAATTTTGGTTTTGGCTCAATATTGGCTTAAGATTCAATAGGTTCATGGAGAAAGATAATGTATTAAATAGAAATAAAGATTTTGTTATTGCTGCTGAAGATGCTGAGATTAACATGAACTTTTTTTTACACTAGTTTACCTTCTGATAAGTCAAGATTAGTATACTTTATTTTCAATATTCAAGTTGTCAACAAAACTCCTCAGCTCTTGCACAATCTCACACTTGGCTACAACATCCATGACAACTATCTGAACACACTTGGCACTTCAGATGCATTGCTGGACATTCTCTCTGCTGGAGAAGCCAATGTTCCCAATTACAGCTGTGGAAGGAAAGACAACCTATTGTCTCTGGTTGATGGAGCTGAAAGGGACATCTCTATCCAGATGTCAACATTACTCGGTTTCTACAAAGTCTCACAGGTTTGTATGTTTATTTGTCTATCTGGTAAATTGAGTAGAGTGGTAGTGGTAGTGATCCAACCATATCTTGTCTATGGGATTGTAGGTATCATAGCCTAACATTAGGATCCACAGTGGAAAGACAGCAAGGATCAAAACAGACAAATCCTCTCATAACACCATCCTCATTGCTTTGCGGTTTTCTACTACAGACATGTGAAGTGAGCAGAAACTTTGTGTTCAATTAAAAGGAACTTCTGGGCAACTGGAAGTTAAGGAGTAATGGAAAGCGCATGTTTTCCATTTGATCTTAGACAAAGTTATGAAAATTTCAATTCTTCAGATTCATGAAAAGAATTCAAATGGATTATCTTAACTATTGTTGACAAAACATATACTGCATGCCTTTTATTGTATTTTCTTATCACTTTTTCAGATTAGTCTTGAAATTGCTTCAGAGGCTCTGAGTGAAAAAAGTCAATTCCCTTTTTTCCACCGGACATTCCCCAAAGAAGGTTTTCAGTACCGAGCAATTGTCCAACTTCTCCTCCATTTCAGATGGACCCTGATTGGTCTCTTTGCTTCAGCTACAGAGAAAGGAGAGAATTTCATGAGAACTTTTACTCCATTGCTTGTCAGGAATGAAATTTGTGTTGTTATATCTCAACAATTCTCAACAACTACACCCACAGAATCCTTCAGGGAAGTCATGTCTAAGTGGAGACAGGTCAACGTCTTTGTTCATTTTGCAGAATATGATCCTATTTGGGACAGAATCCTTCCTTTCCATTTAACCCTTGAAGGTTTGCCAGGACCCATTGAAGGGAAAGTCTGGCTCATGACAGGTTTGGGAATGTATGAAATAAAAAAGCACAGACTTCTCAAATACATCCATAGTATTTGGAACTTTTCTTTTTTGTTAAAGGAAAGGCCAAAAGATGATGCCTTTGAACCCTATTTCATTCTAAACTCCCAGTTTGAAGATGAGTCTTTTGAATGTTCTCTTTCAAAACATGACTTTTCTGTCAAAGGCCGGAGACGATGCACTCAGAAATCACCACTGGTGACTCAAAAGAATGAGAGCAATATCCAGATCCCAAATGATGGACATTATTACAGTTTTGTTAAGACTCTGGTCCATGCCTTGAATGCTGCATATTCCTCCAATTCCAGGAGGAAAAGGAAAGAAGGGGAAGAGAGCTTGGGCACTCTGAGGCTACAGCCATGGCAGGTACAGAGTCCTGAGAAGGCTCCATAAAACCTAGTTACTTTTGAGAATTCAAAGGAGAAGCAGGAGAACTGTATCAATCTACTTGTGCTACAAAAGGCCAACAGATTTGGCCAATCTAATCACTTGGGAGGATGATTCTCCAAACAGCCTATACTAAAAAAGATACATTTTGATGTTAACCACTATTAATTTTAAAAAGGATGTATGAATTTTAAAATAAATGCCAGTATGTATACATATGGATGGAGATGGTTAGCATCATAGAATTTTACATTTATAAATATGAAGGAGACCCTGAGACCACCTAGCCCAACCCCTCCTGTCTGCAGGAAACCCAGTTAAAGCTTTTCTGATTGATGGATCCTCTATCTTTGCGTAAAGGCAAATCAGTGAAAGGGAGACTGAACTTCTCTGCTTTATTGGTTCAGTTCTAAAATGGTTCCTCCTTCTAGAATGTTTTCCTCTCATTCAGCCAGAATCTTCTTTCTTGTGACTGTTGTGAATTCATGTTATCATGTCTGACACCCTGGAATAACAGTGAGAAAATACTAAGCTTCTGTTTAACATCTTTCAGTTATTGGAAGAGTTTTATATCCTCCCTTTTCCAACTGAATATTTTAGTTGGAAAAGCTGTTCCCAGACTTGTTATTATCTGCTGCCATTGAGCAACATAGCTCCTCTCCTTGCAGTCTTTCCTGAAGGCTAAGAGCAGACCTTTTGATCTCTTCCTTTGGCTTCTTCACTTTTCCCTAAACCCGATTCAGGGTTTGTGCAATGCTTCTTCTCCAAGCATGTTGCCTCCAGAGGAACTGTATGTGAGTTGGTATCTCCCAAAACCAGAATATTCATGTTCTGATATTTTTATGGATGCATTTATCTTCTTTGCATGAGCATCTTACTGCTGACTGAAATTTGACTTGCCAACAACTTCTATTTCAAGATTACTGTATTTTTCGGAGTATAAGACGCACTTTATTTTTGGGAAGGAAAATAAGAAAAAAGCTGATTGGCGAGTGGATAGGCCTCCCGGATTACCCCCAATCAGCTGTTCGGAGAGGTGAATTTTAGCATCAGGTTCATTGATTGTGAGCTCTGTGCCTTGCTTTTTTTTCAGCCTCTGAAACAGAGGTTTCAGAGGCTTTTTTTTCTGCCTCTGAAAGCCTCTGAAACAGAGCTTCAGAAAAAAAGCCTCTGAGCTGAAGTTCTTTTTCGGAGACTCTTTTTCTTAAGCTTCTTTCAGAACCTTTTTTCCCCCTGAAACTCTGTTTGGAGGCTTTTTTTCTGAAGCTTCTTTCAGAGGCTTTTTTCAGCCTCTGAAATCTCCGTTTGAGAGGCTGGGCGGGGCTACATTTGGAGTATAAAACACACCCAGATTTTCACCCTCTTTTTTTGGGGGAAAAGGTGTATCTTATACTCCAAAAATATGGTATTTTCACAAATATATTTACCAAATTTGGTATCCCTTGTCCCTCTTCCAGTGTATCATTAAAGTGTTATAGTTTATCAATTCCATGTTGCTAAAGCTCAGATATTTTTCTATTGAATTTTCCTGATGCACCTCTCCCTATGAGGAAATCATAAATATTTTTCTGTTAACTTGGCATTGTTTGAATGAGATGAAATTAGTTTTTCTAAGGATCTGTATAAATCTTTCATCAAACAGATTTATCAACTCTACTGTAGTAATGGCAATATGGAAAAATTGATGACCAAGAACTAAGGAGTTATTATTAATCCTAATTCCCCATTTTTATGAGAAAGGTTAAAAATATTAAACATTATTTCAGTACAATTTTAACAATGTTTTATCCACTTAATTGTCATACCGTCCAGCCCTCACATAACTAGGTTCTAATCACTAATCATCACATACAGAAAAAAAAAATTCTGAAATTAGGTTATATCACCAGCATTCACACAATCTATTAAGAAATATAATGACATGTGGGAAAAAGAGATGGTGCATATGGAATGATTAGATAGGAGAGACTAAGCCTGCAGTTGCATAATGGGCAGAGAAAGAAAATCAGAAAGATACTGAAAAAAAATCACTACCAGATTTATATTTACAGACTTGCATGATTCTCTCAGTGAGGCCTTCGAAAAAGTAGAATTAGCTCATTTGCTTTTTGTTTCCCAATCTGGTCTAATAGGGAGAAGTTTAGACTGGCAATTTTCATCTTGAAAATCCATGCTTTTTGGTAATCCCCCTTTTGTTTTCAAAGAATTTATGAATAATCTCTTTTTTTAAATTGTTCAATTTATTTGACACCTGCTCTACAATGTTCCCTATAAATGATCAATTGTGCCAATTACATTTTGTTAATATTTATTCATTTATATTTATAATTAGACTTCTATACCGTCCTTCCACCCAAAGGACTCAGGGCGGTGTACAGCCATGTAAAACACATAGATTTACAAAATTTAAAACCAATTAAAATCAAATATTTAAAATTTGGCTCCAAAATTAAAATACATGTACACCCCTTATAAAATACATATTAGGCAAGTGTGCCTTGCTGGAACAGAAAGGTCTTCAGGGCACGGCAAAAGGTGCGCAGGTCGGGGCTAAGACGAAGCTCTAGGGGGAGCTCATTCCAGAGTGCTGGTGCCCCCACAAAGAAGGCTCTCCCCCTGGGTGTAGCCAGTCGACATTTTTTTGCCGACGGCACCCTGAGAAGCCCCTCTCTGTGGGAGCGTATTGGCTGGTGGGAGGCTGTTGGTGGCAGAAGGCGGTCTCGTATATACCCCGGTCCCAAGCCAAGGAGAGCTTTAAAGATGGTAACAATCAAGGTGACATCAATTCTGTCAATATATATAATTGAGAAATTTTGCTGAACCTTTTTCCTTTGCTTACGAAGATAGTGGTGATACTTTTCTCCTTATTAAGCATACTTTGAAGTTAGAGAACAATAGTTGCAAGTTGTACAACTGTAGAAGAAAGAATCAAATGTGAAAAGATCGTGTGGGATAAAACACAGAGGTTTCTGCTTTTAAAATTCTTGGATCTTTCCATCCTAGTTTCATCCCTTTCTGGAGAAGAATGAGTTTTGCAATCTTTCCGAATTTATACTCTACATGGACCAAAATGGAGAGATAGCAGCAGATCTGGGCATCATGAGCTTGTTGGTTGTCCTCAAAAAGGATCCCATCAGACTGATACTGGGGACTTTTGAAAACCAAAGACTTATTTTCTTCAAAAATGCTATGGCAAAGCTAAAGGGGTTAAACAAAGTGGGTGAAATTTTGCCATCTTATCTCTGTTTCTCAAAGCCTTAGAACTCAATTCAAGTGGGCTAAGCCCACAATTACCATGATGGATGACTTCACTGAGAATTGAATATGGGGAATAGAAACCTTATAGTTACTGCTCGGGAGGATTCAATTCTATTCACAAAAGTGTTGTTCAAATGGTATAATATAGAACACAGTTTTAAGCTGGTTCAGTCACGTTCAATAATGTATTCTTCTTTAGGATGCAGACCATGGCCCCCTTGAGTCCCCTCTACAATTTAGTATCTCCATCAAACTAGTCAGGCATCCACAAGGGCTGGGAAATGTGCTGCTCATAGCTTCAGATTTGTTTATTCCTTATCCTCAAATAGCGATTCTGTTGACCGATGCCTGAATTCAGTTTTGGACTGAATCAGATGAAACTGAATAATGAATGGATGATTCTCTGGTCCCATTAGGAAATAAATTTAATCTTGTCCTGGTTGGGAAAAATGTGCCCTTAAAGGGCAGACTTATAATCTACAATGTTTTTTAAACATCCCAGAATTTGCCAGAGTTATCCACGCCTCTCTTTCACCTCACTGGGATTAAGTAACAGACCTTCAATTCTTTCTCTGTGGCAGTTGAAGAACTATAATTCTTCAGCAGAAAAGACCATTTCTTTGATACTTAGCTTGGTTTTAAAACTATTCGTTTCTGACACAGGGCTCATCCTTTTGTCCCATGTGCTGCAGCAAAAGATTTTTGACTTACCTTTCTGGAGGGACATGTTCTCATGACCTCACCTCCATCTCCCTTCAGTACAGATATAGAAACTAGACAGTCACTGATAGAAGAGAATATTTGTAGCTCAGGGTTGAACTGTGCTGTCCTTGGTGCTTTGTGGTTTTCTTACAAATATTTCATTACCAAATGAGACAACATCCTAGTTGCAATAAATTCATAGGGCCTAGCAGCCATTAGATTTGAAGAAATAAATATACAAATTTAAAAAAAAAAGAATGTGCCATTCAGAGTTGACAGCATTAATTTGTAAGGATTTTTTTTTTTGTATCTTAACTAGAAATTCATTTTTGACTATGTTCAAAGGACATTTTGCAATGTTTCATGCATTCCAGAACAAAACTTTCTCCAATATACTGGTCAGCAGTTTCTTTCTTCACCATAGTTATACACATTTTAATAAATTGAATAGAATAAAATTTTAATGTATATTATTAAGAATAAATTTTATTACAAAATTTAATATGAATAGATCACCAACATTTTAAATCATGGATATATGAAGAATCATTGAATGCTTAAATCTTTTTTTCAATTCCATCATTCCAGACTTCATTTAATAGAATAATACTCTATTGCAATGTGATATAGTTGGAGATTTCATATTTACCTAAGTAAACCCTAGAGACTACTTGGTGAATTGTCAGTATACCTCCATTTTGAATCTAATACATTTTCTTTGTCATTCCTTGTTTTTTTTTTTCTTCTTAGTCTCTTCCTCAATCCATATGTGTGGAAAGTTGCCATCTTGGATTTGTGAAGCGGGCTCGAGAAGGAGAGCCAGTTTGCTGCTACGACTGCATTCCTTGTCCAGAGGGAACCATCTCCACTCAGGAAGGTGGATAACAACAGACAAAATGATTTTTTTAAAAAAATGTGATTTATATGCTGCCCTTCTCCGGAGACTCAGGGCGGCTTACAATGCGTTAAGCAATAGCCTTCATACTTTTGTACATTTATACAAAGTCAGCTTATTGCCCCCACAATCTGGGTCCTCATTTAACCTACCTTAGAAAGGATGGAAGGCTGAGTCAACCTTGAGCCTGGTGAGATTTGAACTTACAGTAATTGCAGACAGCTGGTTTTAATCACTATGCTTTTTAGTCTGCTGAGCTAAACCAGGCTCAGGATTTATCCACAGCATTTTGATCAATATGCTTTTAAAAGCATGATATCAATTATTGTCCTAAGCAAGTATTGCTTGAAAGGTAAAAGAATATAATATGAAAAAAATAATATTTTTTGTTTTTCTCAGATATGGAAAAATGCACCAAGTGTCCAGATGATAAATATCCAAATAAGGACCGAGTCCAATGTATCCCCAAAGTTCTAACCTTCCTTTCTTATAAAGAATATCTGGGCATAATCTTGGTCTCTTTTGCTCTACTTTTGTTCCTAACCACAGACCTTGTTTTATTCATATTCATTAAATACCAAGAAACTCCCATTGTCAAAGCCAACAACCGGGATCTCTCCTACATCCTCCTGGTCTCCCTCTTGCTTTGCTTCTTGTCCTCTTTTCTCTTCATTGGACAACCAAGGAAAGCCACCTGTCTTCTCCGACAAACAGTGTTCAGCATCATCTTCTCAGTTGCTGTCTCTTCTCTCTTGGCCAAAACCATCATGGTGGTGCTGGCCTTCCTGGCCACAAAACCAGGAAACCAAGTGAAGAAATGGTTGGGAAAGAGCTTGTCCAACTCCATCATCCTTTCTTGTTCTGCTGTCCAAATTATCATCTGCTCCAACTGGCTTGGAGTCTCCCCACCATTCCCTAATTCTGACTTCCACTCTCAGCCTGGAGAGATCATCCTGCAATGTAACGAAGGCTCTGTTGTCCTGTTTTACATCACCCTCAGCTACTTGGGCTTCCTTGCTACTATTTGTTTCATGGTGGCTTTTCTAGCCAGGAATCTCCCTGGTGCCTTCAATGAAGCCAAGCTGATCACCTTCAGCATGCTGGTCTTCTGCAGTGTCTGGGTCACTTTTGTACCCACCTACTTGAGCACCAAAGGAAAATACATGGTGGCTGTTCAGGTCTTCTCTATCTTGGCCTCCAGTGCTGGTTTGTTGGGCTGCATCTTCATCCCCAAGTGCTACATTATCATTCTGAGGCCAGACCTGAATACAAGGGAGCAGCTTACAACCAGAAGAAATGTTGAAATGTGAAACAGAGGAATTTTGACTCTCTATACTTTCCAACAGGCCAAACCTAGAAAATGGCCCAAGCTATTTCCCAAACATTAGTTGACCAATGTTTTTGCTTGAAAAAAATTAAAGGGTGGTCAGACAATGTATCCTCCATACTTACCCAGTTGGATTGCAAGACAGCACCCATTACCTTTTGAACAGTTGAGGTATCCTATCTGTCCTCTGTCCTTGGATTACATGAGCCCTGAAATGCCCCTTCAAAATATTTTAAAAATGATACTGGTGCAATGGGAATGTTGTTGATATGCAAAAAAAAAAAAAAAAAAAAAAAAAAGCACAGGAAAGTCCTTTTAAAATTTATTTTATTTTATTTTATTAGTTCAATTTATATGCCGCCCTTCTCCAGAGACTCAGGGCGGCTTAAATGCATTAAGCAATAGCCCTCATACTTTTGTATATACCTGTGTTCTTTTTTATACAAAGTCAGCTTATTGCCCCCACAATCCGGGTCCTCATTTTACCTACCCTGAAAGGATGGAAGGCCGAGTCAGCCTTGAGCCTGGTGAGATTTGAACTTGCAGTAATTGCAGGCAGCTGGTGCTACTTAATAGCACTTTAGTCTACTGCTGCGAAACCAAGCTCTTGGTAATAAAATATAATTATTTTAGTTATATCATGGTTTATTTACAATTTTATCTAGCTGAGCGATATAATTTTGTTTATTTATTTATCCACCCATCTTACCATAGGGTAAGTTTGGATGGTTTGCAGTTATATAAACAGTTTAAACATAAAAAGTTTAAATCAGACATTAAAACCAAGGACACATGGGGAGGGCGGGGTTGGAGTGAGATTATTAGCCCTGTTATTAACATCAGCTGCCTGCAATTATTGCAGGTTCGAATCTCACCAAGGCTCAAGGTTGACTCAGCCTTCCATCCTTTCTAAGGTAGGTAAATTGAGGACCCAGTTTGTGGGGGCAATAAGTTGACTTTGTATAAATATACAAAAGTATGAAGGCTATTGCTTAGCGCATTGTAAGCCGCCCTGAGTCTCCGGAGAAGGGCGGCATATAAATCAAATAAAAATAAAATAAAAATAAAAATAAACCACCTCCATTGTTCTGTTCCCCCACTAAGGCTCCAAGCCAACTGGTAGAGCCACATCTTTAGGCCCTTATGAAAAGGTAGGAGGGTTGTGGCCAACCTTACATCAACAAGCAAGTTCCTAAGTAAAGCTGTGGAAGGGAAAAGGACCTTTTCATTATCCTTGAACGGACTGAAACTGACATTTTCTCTGAGATTGCAACCACATTGGCTACCTACAAAATCGACAAATATGTGCATAATGTTCTGCAATCTCTTTCTCACGGTGTAGCGGTAAACAAGAGGAGGTGCAATGACTGAGCATAATGAGCAGATACGGACCTGTGCCCAAGTTTCTGTCTGCAAGAGGAGAAATCACCTGCTTCTTCATAACAACAGCCATCTTTATCATGATTTTACTTTTCTTTTGTTCTGAATAAAAATAATCACAGAAATACACATTGTCCGTGCCATTTCTTCATTCTTTTTCACATCAGCACTGCCTTGAATGGACAAATTCTGGTGTCATTCAAGCCCTTTATACTCCTATTCCACAATTTTTGGATAAACAACTTTTTTTTCTTATTGTAAACATCAAACTTTAGTGGATAGCTGGATAAAATAGCTAAATTTGAGAATAAATCTTATGAGTTCAGGACAGTCGTGGGTTGCCCCTGGTTCAGACCGGTTCGCAAGAACCAGTATTAAAACCGGCAGGAGGCCCCGCCCACCACTCCAGATGTCATCATCAGCAATATGCACATCCCATTGTGTACCAGTAGTAAAGGTAAGTAGAACCCACCCCTAGTTCAGGATGACATATCTTAGCAAACTTCCATTTTAAGAAGATAAAAATAAGTCTCCTGGATAAGGAAAGAGTTCACCTTCATCTCCCAGTGACCACCCAAAAACTTTTGAAGTGTCCACAAGAAGTATTTGGAGATATATGAATTATCCCAACCTTTGACAGGGAATTTATGCCAAACCTCTCTCCCTCACACTACATCTGTTTGATCCTAATTTTGTAAGAATTATTTTCTAGAAACCTTATAAAGCTATATTTTAGCTCCTGTCCTCTTTATCTATATTTTAGTTGACCACTTGGATAACCCTGATTATGCTCCTTCTTGACTCCAATACAGCAAAGAACCCCAACTGCAGGCAAACTATGATACAATTAAAATAATGACATTTTTAGACAACCTCCCCGAAATACGTTTCTCTTTCTTTACAATTTTATTTTATTCGAAAGATTAAATAAAGATGCACTAGGCATTAAATAAATAAATAAATGCAGCAAATGCAATAAATGGAATAAATAAAAAAATAAAAAATGCACTATGCAGCATAAAACCATCTCTATCTATTGAACCTGATGGATTATGTGCCTGCTTCTTAAAAAGAGCCTCGGTGGTGCAGCGGACTAAAGTGCTGTTAAGTGCTAGCACTTAGCTGCCAGCTGCCTGAAATTAGTGCAAGTTCAAATCTCACCAGGCTCAAGGTTGACTCAGGCTTCCATCCTTTTGAGGTAGGTAAATTGAGGACCCGGATTGTGGAGGAAATAAACCAGCTTTGTATAGAACAACATCACTTAGGGGGGCCCGAAAGCCCTAATAAGCACGTATATACATAAAAAAAGTATGCAGGCTATTGCTATAATGCATTATAAGCCACCCTGAGTTTACGGAGAAGGGCGGCATATAAATTGGACTAATAAATAAATAATAATAAATAATAAATAAATAATAAAAAAGCTTTCCCCTGCCAGAGCAGAACCTCTAAGCATAATCTATGAAAAATCTTTCAGAACCAACTCCTTGCCCCACCTATGGTCACTAGCCACGGTCATCCCTATCTTCAAAAAGGGAGACCCTAGCCTAGTTGAAAATTACAGACCAATCTCTTTATGTTGAGTCACCTGCAAAGTCATGGAATCAATCATTAACCAATCCATTACCCTCCACTTAGAGACAAACAACCTACCCTCTTGATGAGGCATGACCACAGACCAGAAGCCAGACCACAGCTGCATCATTGGCCACTTTAAACCCCTCCAATCCATACATAAAGCAAACTGACACCCACCATGAAGATGTGGCATGACCACGAATGTGAAACCAAACAACAGCAATGCAGCTCACCAGCTCAAATCCCCCTGCAACTCAGACTAACCCGAGCACAGCCAAGCCCCCACCCAAACAGAGCACACACCCATCCAATCAGAGCACAGCCAACCCCCCATCCAATCAGGGCACAGCCAGGTCCCCAACCAATCAAAGCACACTCCACCCAATCAGAACACAGCCATGGTCCCACCCAATCAGCTCCCACCCCCACTGGCAGTTAAAAGGAAGAAACAGCTGCGATCACACATTGCTCCTGGAAGCACGAAGCCGAGAACACCAGCCTGAAGATGACGAATGAGACTTCGTCGAAACGTTGCCAAGACACTTCCAATTTTACGCGGAAGAAAACCCGAATAACCAAAGACCTACATACAAATACCCACGAAAACCTCAGAAAACACACACACACACACACACACACACACACACACATATGTAGGTCTTTGGTATATATATATATATATATATATATATATATATATATATATATATAT
>WNWU01000248.1:219358-239137 GCA_012654045.1 Ptyas mucosa
TTATATTTTGCTGATAAAGAAATAAAGGGAGACTAGTATAGATCTATTTCAAGCTATTTAGCTCTCATCAGCTAGCCATACCCTTACTCGGATTTGAACTTGGGCTTCCTGCACGTTAGGCAGTTGAATTAACCTTCTGAGTCACAAGTTCTCCTCCCTTCATCAGCTTGATGAATACACACACACACACACACACACACACACACACACACACACATACACATACACACCACACATCTATCTATCTATATCTATCGATCGATCGATCAATCGATCTATTTATGTTTTTATGGTGCCAATTTCTCCTACACTCTGGCTAGGGATTGGAATCCTCAGTGGGGTGGGGGCAAAGATTGATGAAACCATATCCTGCCACGTGACCATCTCCATTGCTTTGGGGGCTTCTGCTTCACACTTCTGAAGGTGAGGAGAGCCCCTCTGTCCAATCAAAGGGTCTTCTGTGCAAAAGAAAGTTTTAGCAGTGATGGGAAATAAATATTTTGTACAGGATATCAGCCAAAATAATGATTAACAAATCTCAGATTCATGAACAGAATCCCAATTATTATCTTACCTACTCTTGATAAAACACACATGTTTTAAGGACTCATTCTTATTAACATTCACTGATTTATTTTATTGAAAATATTACAAGCATATTAGCTAACACGTTAACTATTTCTACCCTAATCTGTCCATGGTCATAGAAGATTTGAAGAGAAAGACAGTCTATAGTTATGACTTCCTACTGGCTGAATCATTCAAAAAATATACCAGCCAGTGGGGCCCTTTATCGGCAAGTTGATTTACATATATAAATATGTAAATCAACGTATTTGTTGATTTATCAGGAGGCATTATATAGAAATAATCTCCTGTATTCCAGATAGGTGGAAAGTGTCAATAGCTGTTTCCTACATTTAAAAAAGAGAAGAAAAATGTCTTTGAAAAATAAAAATATAGCCATGGATGGTTATTTAATGGAAAGCCAATAAAGCATATAATACTGAAATGATTTATTTAATTTATACCTGTCAATGGAGAAATACCTAAACATCTTAGAGTGGCATTTGTTTGAAAAAAAGATTTGAGCAACGGGATACAATATTTAAAAACGGAAGGTTTAACTTAGTCTTCATAGTGAATATGCTTGTATTTGTACAGTTCCAAAGATAGAAGAAAAACACTCTGTTATCTGAATGTCAATTGTATGAGAAAGAGAGAGATCACTATCATGGACCTTAAACTAGATCAATGATCAATACTGATCCTTATTTTAAAACAACATGTTTCCTATATGATAAGAATTCAAACAATACATATAATGCAATCGGTTATTTCAACAAAATAATTCAGTTGAGATGTGCATAGGTTAGTCTGATTGTGGTAAATTGTAAGAGAGATTAAGAAATATGATTTGCATTGTTTATTTTTTTTCTTAATATATTTCTTTTATTCTATTTTTATATAGACCCATCATGTTCTGTGTTTTATATTTTGTATCTTGATGTGGCCTAAGGACTAATCAACAATATTTTTTTTTCATGAGAACCTAGTTGGATTTATTAAAAGCTAATATTCTGGACTTGATCTGACCTCAAATATAACCCAACATTCTTCAATGTTTTTTTCCCCCAGATCACTTGTAGATTTGTTTCAGAGGCTCTGAGTGATAAAATTCATTTCTCCTATTTCTACCGGATGGCCCCCAAAAATGGCATCATTTACCCAGCAATTGTCCAACTGCTCCTCCATTTCAGATGGACTTTGATTGGTCTCTTTGCTTCAAACACAGAGAAGGGAGTGAATTTCATGAGGACTTTTACTCCTGCGCTTGTTACGAATGGAATTTGTGTTATTACAACACAACAATTCTCAATGAGTGTGCCTACAGCACTCCTCAAGGATGCCCTCTCTAAGTGGAGACAAACCAATGTCTTTGTTTTTTTTACAGATTATAGTAGCATGATGGACGGATTTCAGGCTGTCCATTCCGCGATTGGAGGTTTGCTAGGACCCATTGAAGGGAAAGTCTGGATCATCACACTCTTTGGAGAAATACCAATGAAAAGTCACAGAGTTTATCAATACGTCCATAGTATTTGGAACTTTCATATTCAGGAAAGAGGGTATGATAATACTTATCAATCACCGATCTTTGTGAAACCCATGCATAAGTGTTTTCGCTGTTCTTTTTCAAAGCATGCCTTTTCTGTCAAAGGCCGAAAAAGATGCACCCAGAAAGTACCGCTAGAGACTAAAGACAAAAAGAACAGTTACAAATTTGCAGTTGACCCCCGTGCTTACAGTGTTATTAAGACTCTTGGTTATGCCTTGAATACAGCATATTCCTCCATATCCAGGAGGAGAAGGAAGGAGGGTAAAGAGAGTTTGGGGGCTCCAAGGCTTCAGCCATGGCAGGTAAGGGGTCCCAACAAGGATCTATCAAGCTTAATTCTTTTTTAGAAGGAATCCAAAGGAGAAGCAAGGGGACCATTTTCAATCTCCTTGTCCTACAGAAGTCCAACAAAAGTTTGACCAATCTGATCACTTGAAGCATAATCTTTTCAAGATTGGGAACCATGAGAGAGATTTATTGTTATTAAACTCTGCTATTTTTTTTAAAAAAAATGATGTATACATTTTGAGAAAAATTACTGTATGTGTGGGTTTGTGATTAGCATCAGATTTACCTTTATAAATTTGAAAACGATCCTGAAACTATCTGGCCTAAACTTTCTTCTCTACATGAATTCCAGTTAAATCTTTTCTGATTTATGGCAGCTTGGTTTGTGCATAAACACAATCATTGAAGGTGAGGCTGAACTTCTCTGGTTCATTGGCTCAGGTTTAAACGTTTCCTCTCTTAAGGATGGTTTTCCTCTCATTCACCCAGCATCTCCTCTCTTTGTAACTGAGCCCATTTTTCCATTCCCCACACTTCTAATAACAGTGAAAAGAAAAAGCTTCTATGCAACATCTTTCAGTAATTGGTAGTGCGTTGTATCTTCCCTTTTCCAACTGATTTTGTTAGTTTCAAAAGTGCTTCCAATCTCCTGATTTTCTCTCTGATTATCTCTTGTAAACCAATATGGCTCTTCTCTTTGCTGTCTTTCCACAAGGCTAATAGAATTAGGGGTGGGCTGCTGGGGGTTCGCAGGGGTTCGGGAGAACCTCAAGCTAAAATTCTGTGCAGTTTGGAGAACCCCCAAATCCCATTCCTGCCTGGCCCTGCCCACCGTGTCCCTCCCAGGAGTCCTCATGCAGCCCGTTTTGGGTGCAGGTAAGTGCAGGGCATGTGTTGAGGCTCAGGGAGGGTGAAAATGGGCCTACTGGAAGTTCAGGAAGGCCAGAAACGGGGCCATTTCCAGCCTCCAGAGAGCCTCTGGAGCCTGGGGAGGCAGTTTTTGTCCTCCCGGATGCTCGAGCAATGTCTCTGGAGGCCAAGGAAGGCAAACACCCCCCCCCCCGCCTGCTGTGGTGCAGGAGGCTGACTAGGTCACATCCACCATGGCTACACCCACCCAGCAACCGGGCAGAGAACCCCTTGCTAAAATTGTTCCAATATCCAATAAAAGTGTTCTAATATCTCAGGACTTGCCACAAAGAAGAGGGGGAGTCGAACTATTCTTCAAAGCACCTGAGGGTAGAACAAGAAGCAATGGGTGGAAACTAATCAAGGAGAGAAGCAATTTAGAACTAAGGAGAAATTTCCTGACAGTTAGAACAATTAATCAGTGGAACAACTTGCCTGCAGAAGTTGTGAATGCCCCAACAATGGAAATTTTTAAGAAGATGTTGGATAACCATTTGTCTGAAGTGGTGTAGGACTTCCTGCCTGGGCAGGGGGTTGGACTAGAAGACCTCCAAGGTCCCTTCCAACTCTGTTATTCTATTCTATTCTAATTTTTGAAGCCCACCTCTGAATAGAAGCTCTTTGGATCTCTTCCTTGCTCTTCCTAAAGCTGATCTAGTTTTTATACAAAGTATCTTCCAAGCATGGTGTATGCAAGGATAGCTGGTACTTAAGTTGGAGTCTCATTTCCTGTGATTCTTATGATGTATTCTCCTTATTTCCATGAGCACCATATTGTCAACTCACATTCAATTTGCAGGAACTCATAAATAATTTTCTGGACATCAAAATAGTGTTGTTTAAAAGTTGGCATTAATGTTGAATCACAAAAGCATGACTTATGAACTCCAGCTGTCTGTATTTATGAAAAAAGTAGAATAGATGACCAAGGACTAATTGTAATTCATAATTCTCCAGTTTATGAGGAACTTTGAAAACAATCTGAGTTTAATTTTAAAGTCAGTTTTTGTCCATTTGATTAGCACACCATCCAGCCCTCACTTAAGTAGGTTTCTAATCATAACTTCATGTAGTACCTTGTCAATAATGTTCTGAAATCAAGTTATATTCTCAGCATTCCCACAATCTATTAAGAATTGGGGGTGCAGCGGATTAAATGCTGTTATGTGATAAATTTTAAGGAAAATGAATAATCTATTTATGTTTTCTTGTTTGTTTGTTTTGGTTCAATTTATCTTTGACCTGTTCTAGAACATCCCCTGTAATTGACAAATTTTGTAAATTATTTATTCTGTTAATATATATTTTGTCAAGACATGATTGACAAATTTTGCTGAACCTTTGTTTTCTTAGCTTTCTGTTAATTACATAATTACTTCCATAGAGTACCATTTTATTCCTTTGGTCATACAATTTATTTGTGACCTACTGTAAGAATGTTCCATATAATTGACACATTATATTTTGTCAATATATATCCAGTCAATCTACAACTGACAAATATTGCTGAACTTTTCTTTTTCCATTTTGAAAAATAGGGTTGACACGTGTTGTCCTAACAAGGACATTTCCAAGTTAGACAACTGTAGAAGAAAAATTTACAAATGTGTAAAGATCACATGGGAAAAGAAATGAAGGTTTCTGCATTTAGAATTCCTGCATTTTTCCATTCTAGCTTCATCCATTTCTGCAGAAGAATACATTTTGCAATCTTTCTGAGATGAAAATGTACTTGGATGGAAATGGAGATCTGGTAGCAGATGTAAACATCTGGAGCTGGGTGGTTTTCCCAAATCAGAATTGCATCATAAAGAAACTGGGGAGCTTTGAAAGACAGAAACTTCTTCTCAACCAAGATGTTATTTCACAACTGAAGTTGCTGAAAAAGGTGGGCAAAATATTGGTGTCTTTTCTATGTTTTTCAAAGCCTTAGGACCCATTTCAAGTGGACTAAACCTGTTCTGACCTAGGCTTCCTAGGGGGAATTGGAGGGGCCAATCACCTCCAAGGTGTGGCTTTACTCCCAAGTTGACCCTGCTTTCTTAGTTGTTCTTGTCTTCTGGCACATGTGCACACTGGATGTTGTGACCTAGGCCCAAGTAGTTATTACCAGACACAATCAGACCTAAACAAACATATTTTATTAGAACAGCTGAGAATTATTTCATTCTCAGCTTAGTCCAAATTAATTCCAAAACAAATCCTTCATAAACAGTCCTTCAGCCTCATCACAAACCTTTGTCTTCTTTGGCACCTGCCAAAGGCTTTTCTTGGCAAAACCCCACGAAGTTCAGAAGCAAGAGATTCGACAAGAAACAAATGTAACAACGCTGCTTTCCTACAAAGATTCCAAGAGCCGTTGCTGCTCTTTTAAGCCTTCTGGGAGGAGCCAATCATCTCCTGGCCTTACTCCTGAGTTGTCCTTTATGCTTTATCTGCTCTTGCCTTCTGGCAGCTCTTTGCATGCTCCTCCTCTTCCTCTGCCTCTCTGCTATTCGCCTCTGGAGGCTCCGGAGTCCGCGCATCGCTCCCAGATGGCCCTGGCCCTATCTCTGCCTCTGACGCAAAGCCCTCGTCCGGGCCTCCCCCTGACTCCAGGACTGGCACATTGTCCTCCCCAGCCTCCTCACTGTCTGACTCGGCTGCCAGCTCCTCAGGCTGCTGGCCGACCACAACATTGGGAACAGGCTCTAACTCTTCTTCTGACTCGCTGCTGTCTAGCTCCCTCTCTGCCTCTGATGCAGAGAGACCTCACTCAAGCTTTCCCCAGCCCCCAGGGCTGGCCCATGTTCCTTCCCAACCTGTCTGACTCTGCTGCCAGCTCCACAGGCCTGTGGCAGGCCACAACAAAGCCCAATCATAAAAAAAAATCACCTTCACTGAGTTTTGAATGTGGGGAGTAAAACCCTTAGATTAAAGGAGAATATTCGTACGCAGAATCTATGGAGATTCTCAGTCATCCAGATCATGGCTGTCCCAAAGGTGCTTTTACAAGAGGCAACTGGACTTTCTGCTTTTTCTTTGAAGATGTTTCGCTTCTCATCCTAGAAGCTTCTTCAGTTTCTTCACCCATCCATGCCACTTAGCATCACCAATTATAGTTCTTCAACACATTTTCTTGGATAACAAACTGAGTCTTAGAAATATCTGTTTCTGACACAAGGCTCATACTCATGTCCCATGTGTTGCAGCAAAATATGTCTGACTTACCTTGTTTAAGGGACCAGTTCTCATGACCTCACTTCTGTCTCATCTCAATACAGTTCTAGAAACTAGGCAGTCAGTTTTAGTCGCAATTTACCAGAATGGCAGCCATATAAATTGAAGAAATAAATGTAATGATAAACAAATAACATCTCCTTTTAGGTGGACAGTACTAATTTGTTAGGAAATTGTCATTTGTATCTTAATGGGGACATGTTTTGGACTACTTTCAAAAGGGAGCAGCTTCACAATGTTTTATTTAGTCTAGAAGAAACCTTTCCATGGCTTACTGTTCAATTATTTTTTCTTCATCATAGTTTTACTCTAGTTTTAATAAATCTAATTGAATAAAAAAATTAATAAACCTATTAGAAAAATATTCTAAAATTGAATAGGAATATGAATTGAATATATGGGACGCAGTGGCTCAGTGGGTAAGATGCTGAGCTTGTCGATTGAAAGGTCGGCAGTTCAGCAGTTTGAATCCCTAGTGCCACATAATGGAGTGAGCTCCCGTTATTTGTCCCAGCTTTTGCCAACCTAGCAGTTCGAAAGCACATAAAAAATGCAAGTAGAAAAATATTGACCACCTTTGGTGGGAAGGTAACAGCATTCCATGCACCTTTGGCATTTAGTCATGCCGGCCACATGACCATGGAGACGTCTTCAGACAGACGTCTTCAGTTTTCAAACGGAGATGAGCATCGCCCGCTAGAGTCCAGAACGACCAGCACATATGTGCGAGGGGAACCTTTACCTTTACCTCATGAATTGAATATCCCATTGGGATAGAGCGATCAACATCATATTTTAAAATCAAGGCTACATGAAAAATGGAGGATTGCGTATTAGTATGGTGATGAGGGGTAACCTACTGGTTATCACTTTATGCTTAAAATCTATACTCAATGCCATTCCTCCAGTTTTAATTAAGTAGGAAACTCCTATCCTGCAAAGTGTTAAGCCAGAAGCAAAAGGGACCAAATGTTAAATCTGGCAGTAGTTTTATCTCCTGCAATTGTTTGGATCATGCTAGAGATTTCATCTTTCTCAAAGGGAGTCCTGTAGGCTACTTAACTAATGCTAATTTTGACCAACATTTTCTATGGATGCTGAGTCCTAACGTATTTTCTTTGGTACTTATTCTTTTCCTACTTAGCCTTTTCCTCAGTCAAAGTGTGTGGAAAGTTGTCATCCTGGATTTTTCAAGCGGACTCGGGAAGGAGAGCCAATTTGCTGTTACGACTGCATTCCTTGTCCAGAAGGGACTATCTCCATTCAAGAAGGTGAGTGACACTACCAGAAAGAGTATAAGATTCATCCAGGACATTTTGATCAATGTTCATGTTAAAACAGACACATTTTAGTTTAATTATTTTGTTGTTGCTCTTAATTTTCAAGATGCCCAATTTCTTCCATAATGGGAGGCATAAGAAGAAGATCTTAAAGGATGAGGTAGGATGAGATAGAAGGACATGGTGGATTGGGCAAGGTTTCTTCTGCCAGAGGAAATCTCCCTTCTATTTGCCAATTTGGAAGTATCCTTCCATGTTTATCTTTCATAGGAGCATCTTTGTAACTTGAGGAATGTTGCCAGAGGAAATCTCTCTTCAACTTTTCAGTTTGGAAGTGTCCTTCCATGTTACCCTTTTTTAGGAAGTGCTGAATTCTTTGAAACACGAGGAATGGTTTCAGGTTAATGGTTCTTCCTCAACCATTTGCATGCCAAGAGCTTGGCCTGTTGCAGCCACAGGCATGAAGACAGTGGGATGGAGAGGGTGGGGCTAGCAGTAGCTGCGCCCCCACTCCCATCGGCCCCCGTGCTCGCTGCATCCTGCTCTTTAAAAAAATAAGACCTCCCCAAAAATAAGCCTGAGTGCTTATTTTCAAGTCCAAAAGAAAATAAGACCGGATCTTATTTTGGGGGAAACACGGTATTAAGTTCACAGAGATACATAAGCAGAAATATCTACTTAGGAGCACCATAGAGGGAGAAAGGATTGGTTCAAGGAGTTTAAGAAAATCAAATAGCAGACTCACCATAAAATCCATGGAGACCATATGAAAAGAGGGATTTAAACTAAATTTACCATTATTAGGGATACAATCTATCTCTGTATGGGTATTACATGCTAATGATGAACTTTTTACCTCTGAACCTTCTTGAACCCAGTCCTTCTTAACCACAGTTAAGCCAATAAGTTCCAATAAGAAGCCCACTTGCAAATTGCTTCAGCAATGTTACAAATACATAACCAGCCAATTAGACTGACACTTGCTATGACTAGAGAATCTGAGGTTAGCCTCTTTAGGTTCTTCTGATTAGTCTCAAGGCAGTGTTAGCTCATTTCCCTTCTTTCTTTTTGACATTCATAGATGCTTTGGTCAGCTTAATTTAGTATCACCATCAGGTTACCGCAGACAAATCTCTCCCCTTATTTCCCTTTTGAGGTTCTGACATATCATAACCACAAAGAGTCCCATGCCCTATAAAAATGTGTGCACACAGCATGACAAGGCAGAAAAATTACTGCCATCCTGGTTGAAAAAAATAAAAAAAAAATCCTCCCACTGTGGAGAGGCAGGTGGCTCTCTTAGTCTTAAACATCTTCTAACATGTTTTGGTGACAACAGGTCATCAGGCTGGGAAGACACTGAATGCAGCAACAAGCTACAAGCCCAATTACAAGTAAAGCTGGAAGCCCAACAGATAGTAACTTCAGCCAAAGTTTGATAGTTCAGAAGTGAGAAGAGAGTTCCAAAATTAACTTGAATATCTGTAAGAATCTTACTCTGCTGGTCAGCATATGTGCCACAACTGGTGTTATTCACAGACACTTCCTTGGCCTGGGGTTTGAGGTACTGATACATACATCAAAACCATCTCTTATATTTGATGGTGAGCAGTCCCTTGGATAAAGGGGGTGCACAGTTTAGGAGTCCTCCTAGAATCATGGTAAGTGTGAAAAAAAGGAGGTGGACACCATGACTAGTCTTCACACAGATTCTTCTCGTGTGCCAGTTGTGTTCTTCCCTGGGCTGAGGGGGCCTTGTTCATGCCATGGGTACTTTTTCTTTCAAATAATGCCATGTGCAGTTTATGAAAGGCTCAGAATGCAATGGAATGGACTGTGTATGTTCTACAATACCATACCACATTGTGTGAGCTGCACAGGATCCCCGTTTCTTCTCAAGAGCAATTACGTTCATCTTTAATAGCAATAACACTTAGACCAGTGGTGAAATCCAAGTTTTTTTACTATCAGTTCTGTGGGCGTGGCTTGGTGGGCATTGTGTGGCTTAGTGGGCATGGCAGAGGAAGGATACTGCAAAATTTCCATTCCCACCCCACTCTGGGGCCAGCCAGAGTTGGTATTTGCTGGTTCTCTGAACTACTCAAAATTTCCGCTGCTGGTTCTCCAAACTGCTCAAAATTTTTGCTACTGTTTCTCCAAAACCTGTCAGAACCTGTTAGATTTCACCCCTGTCTTAGACTTATATACCGCTTCATTGTGCTTTTACAGCCCTCTCTAAACAGTTTACAGAGTCAGCCTATTGCCCCCAACAATCTGGGTCCTCATTTTACCAACCTCAGAAGGATGGAAGGTGGAGTCAACCTTGAGCTGGTGAGATTTGAACTGCCAAACTGCAGCTAGCAGTCAGCTGAAGAAGCCTGCAGTACTGCACTCTAACCACTATGCCACCTCGGCTCTTAAAGCTCTACATATCATAGGTCCACTCTTTGAAGATATCTACTTGTCCCACTAAGGCAGATATGAAAGGGATACTTCAGGTCTGTTCCCTAAAACTTTCCACTTTGTGTGTCACAGGAAGACTGCCTTTTCTGTTGCAGCCCCTGTCTTATAGGGCACCCTCCCTGTTAATATCTGCCAGACCCCTACCCTTCTAACCCTCCAGAAAAATGATTTTTCTCTGAGGCATTAAGATGGGGAGGAACAGGCTTCGACTCAACCCTTCCAAGACCGAGTGGCTGTGGATACCGGTATCCCGATATAGCCAGCTGGTGCCATCGCTGGCTATTGGGGGCGAGTTATTGGCCCCTACAGAGGGAGCTCGCAACTTGGGCGTCCTCCTGGACACCCGGCTGTCTTTAGAAGAGCACATGACAGCCGTGGCCAGGAGGGCTTTTTATCAGGTTCGCCTGATACGCCAGTTGCGCCCCTTTCTGGATCGGGACTCCTTATGCACGGTCACTCATGCCCTTGTTACATCTCGCCTGGACTACTGCAACGCTCTCTACATGGGGCTCCCCTTGAGGAGCACCCGAAGGCTCCAACTGGTTCAGAATGCGGCCGCACGGGTGATTATGGGAGCGACGGGGCCCTCCCATGTAACGCCTCTCCTGCGCAAGCTGCATTGGCTCCCGTTGGTCTTCCGGGTGTGCTTTAAGGTATTGGTTCTCACCTTTAAAGCACTCCATGGCTTAGGGCCAGGGTACTTACGAGACCGCCTGCTGCTACTGATAACCTCCCACCGGCCAATACGCTCTCACAGAGAGGGCCTCCTCAGGATGCCGTCAGTCAAGCAATGTCGGCTGGCGGCCCCCAGGGGGAGAGCCTTCTCTGGGGGGCTCCCGCCCTATGGAATGAGCTACCTCCTGGAATAAGACTGATCCCGGACCTTCATACCTTCCGCAAAGCCTTGAAGACTTACTTATTCCAGCAAGCCGGCCTAGCTTAAATGGTTTTAAATTGGGATTTTGAATTTTATAGACTTGGGGTTTTAAATTGGGAGGCCGATCGATTTAATATCTTTTAATTTATCTTAATTTTTGTATTGTATGTATTTTAATTCTGGCTGTCCACCACCCTGAGTCCCTTCTGGGAGAAGGGCGGGATACAAATTAAATTATTATTATTATTATTATTATTATTATTATTATTATTATTGTGTAAATTTTGAGCAGGATGAAAATGTGAGTGGACTCAGTGAAAGGTAACTGTGGTGCTAGGTATTACTCCTTTGGGTGTTGTTTTTGTAATTCTTTATATAAATGTATATATAATTGTGTATGTATATATGTGTGTACAGGTATTTTTTTTACTATTTATTAGGGCTTCCGGTCTCTCAGCATAAGCAGTCATTCCAGGAAGGTCTTTCTTGAAATGTGAAAGGAGAGACTATAAAATAAATACCAATTTCTATTTTCTCAGATACTGAAAAGTGCACTAAGTGCCCAGATGATCAATATCCAAATGAGAACAGAGTCCGGTGTTTCCGCAAAGAAATAACCTTCCTGTCCTACGAAGAACATCTGAGCATTATTCTTATCTTCTTTGCTCTACTCTTGTTCCTAACCACAGGGTTTGTTTTAGTCATATTCCTTAAATACCGAGAAACTCCGATTGTCAAAGCCAACAACCGGGACCTCTCCTACATTCTCCTGATCTCCCTCCTGCTTTGTTTTTTATCCTCCTTTCTCTTCTTTGGCCAGCCAAGGAAAGCCACCTGCCTTCTCCGACAAGTGGTATTCAGCATTGTCTTCTCAGTAGCTGTGTCTTCTGTATTGGCCAAAACAATCACAGTGGTGTTGGCATTCCTGGCCTCAAAACCAGGGAACAGCATGAGAAGGTGGCTGGGGAAGAGCTTGGCCAACTCTATCATCCTTTTGGGCTCTGCTGTCCAAATTATCATCTGCTCCATCTGGCTTGGAGTTTCTCCCCCATTCCCTGATTCTGACCTGCAGTCTCAGCCTGGAGAGATCATCCTTCAATGCAATGAAGGCTCCATCACCATGTTTTATGTTGTCCTCGGCTACATGGGTTTCTTAGCTGCCATTTGTTTCACGGTAGCTTTCCTGGCCAGGAACCTGCCTGGGGCCTTCAATGAAGCCAAGCTAATCACCTTTAGCATGCTAGTCTTTTGCAGTGTTTGGGTGTCCTTCCTGCCTACCTATCTGAGCACCAAAGGAAAGTCCATGGTAGTCGTGCAGATCTTCTCCATCTTGGCCTCCAGTGCTGGGCTATTGGGCTGCATCTTCTTCCCCAAATGCTACATTATCATCCTGAGGCCAGATCTAAATGCTAAAGAACATCTAGTGATAAAAGTAGGGAAATAATAGTGAAACTGTTTTGGCTCATACCATTTCATTTTTCATTGCAATTATTGTTTTGCTTGCTTGCTTGCTTTGCATCAGTTTGATAATTAAAATTGTTAAAAAAAAACAGAATAGGAATATAAAGAATTTAAGACTAATCTAATTACAATCCAATATAGTCATTAAACAGTAAAATAAATGAATTAATAATTAAAATTGTCATGCAGCTAGAATGGACACGCTAAGAAATAAGACAGTTATAGCAACGTGAGACAAATGCAGAGGAGAAAAGATTCCCAAAAGAAAGCAAGAAAGAACACATTGCCTAAAAGGGGGGGGGGTATGAAAATTTAAATCTCTTTGAACACACTCTCCTTCTCTTTCTATGACTTGTTATTAAATGTTATTAAACAGCTGGATGTCAAGAATGTGCAGATGGAGCCCAGTTGTAACATTCTAGATCAGTGACCTTTTTGTCGTCGCGTGCCAAAAGTGGGGGGGTCATGGGTGTGGGTGCCCACATCCATAATTCAATGCACCCTGCCCTCCCACACATGTGCACGTGACCCCCCACACTTCCCCCTGCTTTTGGCACACAATGGCACGGTGGGCCTGGTAAGCCCGTTTTCCCCCTCCCCAGGGGTCCAGAGGCTTTCTAGGAGCCTGTGAGGGTAAAAACAGCCTTCTCCATCCCCCCGGAGACCTTCCGGAGGTCGGAAACAGCCAGTTTCCCAACTTCCAGTGGGACTGGGAGGCCTGAAAATCAGTTGGCTGGTGCGCACATGCGCGCTGGAGCTGAGCTAGGGCAACACTCGCCTGCCCACCAATATGGCTCCGCGTGCCACCTGTGGCACCCGTGCCATAGGTTCACCATCACGGTTCTAGATGATCCATGCCAGTTATTTTTGCAGGTGTTGCATGATTTACAGACTTTGTGGGACCTCAGAATTTCATGACTTTGGTCTTGAGATAACACCTTTTTAGACATAACTCAAAACTAATGATCCAACAGCAAAACAGCACCTGGAATGTTCAACAACCTCTCTGAATCTAGGGAAGAAAAGAGAAAATATCCTCAAAACAGGGGTGAAATGCTCCCGGTTCAGACCGGATTGCCCAATCCGGTAGCGATGGTGGTAGGTGGTTCAGAGAACTGGTAGCAAAAATCCCTGCGTCCCCCCCATGCCCAGCTGACCCATGAGATCATCAGAAGCTTTTTTTTTTTTTTACTTTTAAAAGCATTTTTTTTCTGCAATCTCTTTGGCTGAAAAAATGCTTTTAAAAGTAAAAAAGAAAGCCTCAAATGATTGCGTGGCTCAGCTGGGATCATCAGAGGCTTTTAAAAGCATTTTTTTTCTGCAACCTCTTCAGCCGAAGAGGTTGTAGGAAAAAAATGTTTTTAAAAGCCTCTGATGATCCCAGCTGAGTTGCCTGATCTTCAGAAGCTTTTAAAAGCATTTTTTTTACAACCTCTTCGGCTGAAGATGTTGTACAAAAAATGCTTTTAAAAGTAAATTTTAAAAAGTTGGCCAGACCCACCCAGTCACATTACCCCCCACCAAGCCACGCCCACAGAACCGGTAGTCACAAATTTTACATTTCACCACTGCCTCAAATCACATGATACTCTGGTCCCTGAAATGGAAAGCTTTCAGCATTGTACCATGGGAATGGGAATGGGAAAAGATTGTATGACAGAAAGTGTCATTCCTGAAATGTTACTTTCCAGAAGCTTCCTAGAGGAGTTCCTAGAACTGTCTTTGTCATGCCCAATGGTGTCAAAAGGGTTGGAGCTGAAGCTCAAAACAGGGGAGCAAGGAGAGCTGAAAATCCATTCCCTGATCTTCCCCGCTTTCCTTGAAGAAACAACTCTCAGGACCCAGGGAGAAAGGAGAAAGATCATAGCTGGAGTACTATTGGGAATAAAGTTTCTCTGTGTTTTCAGACAGTTCCTGTGAGACGTCTCTCTGTGTTGATTTTTTTTCTTTTTTTTTATAAACAAAAATATAAAGACAATACAAAGACAAACAAAATCCCTCCACCTACAAAACCCACACAACATTCTACATATATGTTTTTTGTCATCAACAGAATATATGATATTGAGCTTTACACTTTAATGAAAAATACTTGTTAAATTCCTAGTTCCAATTCTATATGCTAAGACTATAATACTTTTATTCAATTTTTTTTCTCCTCCTACAAAACTTTCACCCTAGTCTCTATCTTCTACATTTTGGCTAATTTCCCTTTCCAGCCATTGATACCATTGGTGCCATACAAGGTAGTAATCGCTTTCTTCCTTATCCTGGAGTTCCAGCGTCAATCTGTCCATTTTGGCACACTCTGTTATCTTTGAGATAATTTTATCTTTGGTTGGGAGTTGGTCTAATTTCCAATTTTGGGCGTCCAGTAATCGTGCTGCTGTCAATATGTGTATAATGAGATATTTCATTTCTTTGTTATATTGTGCTGTTGTCATGCCAAATAAATAAAATTCTGGACTGTTTTCTACTTGTAGGTTTGTTATTTCCTCAATAATATTTTTTATGTTTTGCCAATATTGTTGGGCTTTCCTACATTTCCACCAAGCATGATAACATGTCCCTGTGTTGATTTTCTGTGTCAGGTTTCCATCATTGCCTCTATTCAAAATGCCTTGAGATTTGGGATAAGGTGACAAAATAAATCAGACAGGCTTGACCAGTTGGATACAGCTGAAAAAGGATCTGCTGCCTAAAATCTGCATTCTAAAAAAAAAAAAACCTCTAGGCCAGTGTTTGTGCTTGAACTAAGCTCTTTCCTCAGTATATTCTCTTTGTTCACCTTCCTCAGTGAGAAACATCTTTTGATTTCTTCTGCTGAGAGACCGGTTACTTCAAGTACATATTTTTAAACTGTTGGTAGTACTTCCTGAGTTCAATACACAGGTTAGCCGATATTTGACTTAAGCAACCCTTTCAGAGAGAACACATATGAGCGATGTCCTGGGCCCTGCAAAAGCTTGGCAGATTTCTTCAGTATTATTTAGGAAGGTCTCGAGGTTGTCTGATGATACCACTCTAACGGCAGAAAGTGAAGAGGAACTAAAGAGCCTTCTGATGCGGGTGAAGGAGGAGAGTGCAAAAGTTGGCTTGAAACTCAACATTAAGAAAACTAAGATTATTGGCATTAAAATGGAATATTGAAATATTGAATAACTACTTTAAAAACTACGTATATTAATACTAGGATTATATAAGTTTGATTAATATAATAATTATTATGATTATCATTGTTGATGTTTGTATAAAATTAATTATACCCAGGGGCCACACTGTCCATGTATTGATACTGATGCATATTTAAAAACAAAAAACTAATAAAACTTTTTTTTAAAAAAAAGCGAAATCCATACATTGGAATCATACTTGAGCTGAACGTTATTTCCAGCAAAGAGAAGAGAGAAAACCCAGTTTATTTTATATAGGCTCAGAATGTTGCTGCAACCAATTGTCACTGATCGGAATCTTGACGCTGTTGCTTGGCAACTAATCTAATGGAACCTCCCTCTGCTACGGAATGGGACTTTTCGGCTCCTACCCTCTTCTCCAACAGGGTTCCTCCTTTGAGGATTCTAGCTTTTCTCCTCAGCTGACATGCCCCCATTCATGCACCCTGGCCAATGGGCCACGGTCCCTCCATCCCATGTGCTTCAGCACAGCCCATTCGCCAAAGCAGGGTTCGTCCTGGTCTTTTCGCCACCCGGGACAGTTAGCCTCCAACCAATCAGCTAGCTACCAATGCTGGCAGCCAGAAGCCAAAGTGCGATTGATCACAGGAGTAGGGGGACAGGTGCTACAGCCAAACGGCGTTGTTAGGAGAAGGAAGGGGAGGGGGTGGAAGCTCCCCTGTACCTGATCGTGCCTCCCTGATAATGAACAGGACGGGAAGAGTGGTGGTGATGGTAAGTACACCGGCTTCATCCAAAGGGAAGGGGGGAAAGAGAGAGAGAAAGAAAGAGGGAAGGGAAAGTGAATGAGATATGGAGGATGGGAGGGAGAGAAAAAGGAGAGGAAGGAAGGACCACAAACCTTGGCACTAGATGCAGCTTCAGAGGATGCTTTGAAACAGCACAGCAATCCAGGGCTGGAAGGGACCTCGGAGGTCATCTAGTCCAATCCCCTGCTCCAGCAGGAGGCCTTATATTATCTTGGTTAATTTGGTGCCTCTAACACAGAGGATAAATTCCCTGAAAACAAAAGGCGTTTACTAGGCAAGGCTGCCATGCAGAGGAAGGCAGAGATAGTCCTCGACTTATGACAACAATTGAGCCCAAAATTTTGGTTGCTAAGCAAGAGCATTGTTAAAGTGAGTTTCGACACATCTTACTCAATCCATCCTCCAACAGTGGATGTCAATCACTGTGGACCAGATTGAGAATCTGAGAGCAAAGGCCTGCCAGATTTCTGGTGAGTGACACAGTTATAAGGGTACCCCTCAACTTACTGTATGTCCACCACTGAGCCTCGAATCTCCATTGCAAAGCAAGACAGTTGGGCAGGGAAGGTCGAGGTGCTGAATGGGAGGGGCTTGAGCTGATGATTACTAAGGAAGTGGACAAAGTTCCCTAAGAGATCCAGATGACCTCCAATGTGGTACTTTTTGAAAGGTTTTGATCATTTTGCTCCTCATGTAGGAGATCATTGGTGAGGATCATCCCTGGATTATGTGGGTTTCTTTTCTTCTTCTTTTTTTGTTACTATTCATCTTTTTGTGATACTTGTCCTCATAATCTCTTACTGAGCTGATTCTTCTTTTTCAATGTTTGAACCTTCAAGATCAGGCCTTCAAGCCTGGCTCTGCTATGAGCAACTAATAGCACCAAGTATGGGCTTTTCCACCTTGGAGACAGGCCGTTCTTTCTTTGATGCACTTTGTGAGGCACCCAACTTCCTGCTTGCAGCTGCTCATAGGCTGCTATGTCAGGTATCCGGACATGCCCCAGTGAGTAAAACAGCTGAGGTGCAGCAATCTGCTTTGTTGCGCCAATCATCTGGGATTCAAACAAAGGAAATAAAGGTAAGTAAAGTGAAGGAGCAAACAGGCAGGCCCAGCTGATCATCGGAGAAAATCGGTGTGCTCCCAGCTGATTGTCAGAGCTACAGGTCCTGATGCAGTGTGATTGGTGCTTGGGTCAGTCTCTGCTCCCATTGAAAAGACTATAGCAGGAAGAAACTTGATTATCGGTCAGGATGCAGAACACCTTCTGAGATGGAAATTAAGTCAAAGCCTAAAGCCTAAAGCCCATAAAAAATCTCATAGGGAGACGTTTTAAGGGCCTCTGGAGCCTAGGGAGGCCGTTTTTGCCCACCTGGAAGCTCAATGAAAGCTTCTAGAGCTTTGGGATGGCAAAAATGCCCCCCCCCACACACACATTGTGGTTCAGGAGGCCAACTAAGCCACGACAACCATGGCCATGGCCACCAAACAACTGGGCAGAGAACCCCTTCCTAAAATTTTTGAAGCCTATCCCTGAACTCATTCATCTGGAAACTGATTTTACTTGCGCTATTGTGACTACAAATAAGACTTGTAGAATTGTTATTTGTTTATTTAGGAATATAGAGGACAATAAATAGTTGTAGTTTTAAGACAAATATCTCATTGCCATGGACATCTTGCTCCCTTCCCTCCCATCTTTGTCAATTTTAAACCAATGTTAGAGGATCTACTTCCTGTTTTAATCTTTCTTCTTTTTTCTTGATTGTAAGCTACCCTAGAGTCATTTCTAGCCAAGATGGGCAGTAATTAAGTTAAATAAATAAACATTAAATGATCAAAACCTGTTAATCAATCCTACTGAATGACATTTTTGAAAAATTGAACATTATAAAAGTCATTTTTTTAAAAAATGTTTTATTTTAACATCAAATGTTCTTTGGTATTCAGATCTGGCCTAAAAATAATAACGTAGCACTTGGGAAAGAAGATGCAGCCTAGCAATCCAGCACTGGAGGCCAAGATGGAGAAGACCTGAACAGCCACCGTGTATTTCCCCTTGGTGCTCAGGTAGGCCGGCACAAAGGACACCCAGACACTGCAGAAGACCAACATGCTGAAGGAGATCAACTTGGCTTCATTGAAAGCCCCAGGGAGATTCCTGGCCAGGAAAGCCACTGTGAAGCAGACAGCAGACAGGAAGCCCATGTATCCGAGGGCAACATAAAACATGGCGACAGAGCCTTCATTGCATTGTAGGATGATCTCTCTAGGTTTTGAGTGCATGTCAGAGTCAGGGAATGGAGGAAAAGTTCCCAACCAGATGCTGCAGATGACAACTTGGAGGCTGGAACAAGAAAGGACAATGGAGTTGGCCAAGCTCTTCCCCAACCATCTCTGCACTTTATTTCCTGGTTTTGTTGCCAAGAAAGCTAACACCACTGTGATTGTTTTGGCCAAGATTGAAGAAATGGCAGTTGAGAATATAATGCTGAAGGCTGTTTGTCGGAGGAGGCAGGTTATTCTCCTTGGCTGACCAATGAACAGGAAGGAAGTCAAGGTGGAAAGCAGGAGGGAGACCAGGAGGATGTAGGAGAGGTCCCGGTTGTTGGCTTTGACAATGGGAGTTTCCATGAATTTAATGAAGATCCACAAGCTAAAGCCTATGGTTAAAGAGAAGAATAAGGCAATGGAAGTCAAGCTGATCCCCAGATTTTCCTTATAAGAAAGATAGCTTTTCATCTTGGGAATACAGTGAACTCTATTGGTGTTTGGATGTTGATCTTCCGGACATTTAATACATTTCTCTGCATCTGAAAAAGAGCAAGGATAGGATCCCCCCTTTAACATGTTCTTTAATAAAATACATTGTTTAGGTAAACTTGTTTGTTGTATGAATGATTGTGTTTAGATGAAGTCAGAATGTCTCTTCATTTCCCTTCAACTAGAACAACTTAATATTTCTTTTCTTTTCTAATGTCACCATTTCATCAATGAACTTGTTGAGAGAGAAGGAGAGAAGATGAAAGGATTTACAGAAGTTAGGCAGTTCCACCATCTTACCATTCCACTGCTAAACCTTTTGAAAACTGGATCCTTTTGTCCAAGCTTTAAGGCATCAATGTGATCCCAGCTACAAAGGAATGAAGTACATATGAATAATTGCTAACCCCTCTCCTCTCCTCTCCTCTCCTCTCCTCTCCTCTCCTCTCCTCTCCTC
>WNWU01000248.1:242877-267982 GCA_012654045.1 Ptyas mucosa
TATTCTATTCTATTCTATTCTATTCTATTCTATTCTATTCTATTCTACTGGAATCTGCTAAATATCAGAGCAATGAGCTAAAAAGTAATTTGAAACATGAAAGATAAAGATCAAGAGATATCATCTCTCCTGTAGTGTAAGACAATATTGAAAGCTCACATCCTGTATCTTTATCCCATGATTTTTATCCACATTTTCTTGACTGTAAATCAGATTAGCCCCAAAGATCGACTTATAATTCACTATCAAATAAATTGATTAAGACTCAAAGGGGTGGGACCCACTATAATCAAGGATCTCAAAATGCATGTTCATGGAAAATCTGAAGAGCTATGACCCTTCCTAAAGTCTGTCCTTTTCTCCTGCTGTCACCCACCTTCCATGGTGGAGATGGTTCCTTCTGCACAAGGATGACAGTCATAGCAGCAGATCGGGCTCCCTTCCTGAGCCACCTTCATGAATCCAGGATGGCAGCTTTCCACACACTTGGAAGAAGGCAGGGGCTGGACAGAAAGAGGGAAAGAAATAACATCCACAAAATGAATGCTTGTATTTCCTAAAACAGATCCAAGGAAATGTTTGGGGATTTCTAGTTTAAGATTTAGCTTTGCAATATTTGAAGCCTACAAATTGCTTAGAGCTCATTGGACTGATTCAGCTCCTTGTTGTTTGCCTGTTTATCTTCCCTTCCAATGTTTTCCATACCACCATTTTTAGTTGATATTCTCAATGTACTTATTTAAGGGAAAAGAGGATAATTAGAAATGCAGAAAAAACAATTACTACCCACGGGCCTTCCACTGAGGACCTGTATACTTCACGAGTCACGAAGAGGACTGTGAAAATATTTACAGAGCCCTCGGATCCTGGACATAAATTGTTTCGACTCCTACACTCAAAACAACACTATAGAGGATGGCACACCAAAACAACTAGACACAAGAATAGTGTTTTCCCAATCACCATTACTCTGCTAAACAAATAATTCCCTCAAACTGTCAAACTATTCACTAAGGCTGCATTACTACTACTATTAATCTTCTCATTGTTCCTATCACCCATCTCCTCCCACTTGTGTTTGCATCGGCACAAAATCGTTGGGATACAATGTAGGCCTATGCTAGAGGATTAATCATAGACTATACAAGGAAAAGAAATGTTAAGAAAAGACAGAACTTTAAAATATTGACTGACCATTATAAAAGATTTGAAAAAGGAACTCCAGAAAGGTCCATATAAGAAAGGTATCAAAATTAAAATGCACACAATAAAACATAAAATGGACCTATTGGAGAAAGAAGATTTAGCCCAAAAAAATAAGAAGTGCAAAACAGAATTACTTTGAAAATGCGAATAAGCCAGGAAGATGGCTAGCATACAAATTGAAAAAAGAAAGTGAATCAAGAAAAATAATTCATCTAGTTGATGATCAAGGGCAAAGTAAATTTGGAAATAAAGAGATGGGGAAAATAATACAAGAATATTATAGACAACTTTACAAGAGAGAGACGATAGAGGAGGAAAAAGTGGCAAGATACCTACAAAGATGCAAAATTACCTCGGATTCCCAAAGATACTGAAGAGATATTGGAGGGGAATATAACAATGATGGAATTAACAATACAGAAGAATGGAAAGGCACCAGGACCAGATGGCTTACCTGTTGAATATTACAGTGCCTTGTGATTCTTGATGAGTGTATCTTGTCTTTTTATGTACACTGAGAGCATATGCACCAAAGACAAATTCCTTGTGTGTCCAATCATACTTGGCCAATAAATAATTTTTTTAAAAAATGAATTGATTCTCCATTTTGGCAAAATGAACCATCTTGCCCCATGATTTAAATCTAGCTTCCTTCCAGAAGACTGTCAAACAGTTCAATGGAATACTTAAGGATATTTGTCTCATTAACTCAAGAACATCTAACCAAAAAAAAACATTTTCAGTCTGGGAGAACTGAGATGATATCCCAAGCCTGTCCCTGCTCCAACTCTGAAATACTCTTGATAAGACCTTTAAAAGAAAGTCTTTAACCTACCTTGGTTTCCAGTTCCAGGTCTGCAATCTTTTTCTTGTTGATCCTCATCTTGAAACCCAAGGATCCCAGTCTTTCTAAACTCCCAACCGTCCGTTTGAAACCAGACATATTGAGGAAAACCACCGTGGTTACAATGTCCAGGTCTGCTACCAGTTTTCCATTCTCATTCAAATACACCCCTTCGACGGAATGATTATAGAACTGAGAGGTTTGAAGGAAGGAATGGAGCTGGAATTCAAATGAAAATGGACAATGTTACACGAGACAGAGAAAGCTCCATGGCCAAACCTCTTCTACTTGAGTTGGAATGCAGGATCTACACTGAGAAGTATTCAACAAAAATCTCATTAAAAGGATGAAGGATGACTTTGAAAACAAGAATGATGTCCTTTATCTCTTCCCATTCATAATTGTCACTGTGGAATTTGGAAAACCAGTTGGAATATACCAAACAATACATTCAGGGTGACCTAATGAGGGCAGAATAAATTAATACTATTGTTAAAATAGTTACCCAGTACTTACAATTGGAAATGAATTCTCGTCTGCAAAGGAGAGCTGTGCAATGGGAAAGCAATACATTACCTGCCATGCTTTCAGCACTGGAGTTTCCAAATTTTTGCTGCCTTTAAATGTTGTCCTCCTGGATCTGGATAAATAAGCTGCATTTAAAGCCCGTCCCACAGCCCAGATTGTGTTGCAAATGAAAAAGTTGTCCAGAATCAGGATCTGATCCATCTCCTCTTTCCTGAGAGTGCCCAGTTCTTCTCTCTGCTTGCACCGTCTCCAGACTTTCACTGAAAAGGCTTCCTTGTTGTAAAAACATTGGAAGGACTTCTTCGCAAAGTGTCGTATGGCAGAGTCAAACTTATCATATGCACCATATTTTTGCTTTTTGTTTGTTGTCTTTATAAAAAAGGAAAAAAAACTATGGAACTGTGTAGAGCAAAAGTTATAAGGTGTCAAGTAAGGAGTGAAGTCCCAGCGTACCGTGGTGATCAGGACTTTTCCTCTCTTGAGTTCAGACATAAAGTCAAATAGTGAATCTAGCTGGCAAACTACTGTATTGAATAATTCAAATTCTACACTTTGAACAAAAACATTCATCTTTATCCAATAGGTGTATTGATATAGATCAATATTGGTTCCCCCTGGTTTGCCAAAGATTTCTAATATAAATAAACAAATGCCATTCTTCTCCAGCATGGAAGTCATCGTCTTTAGGAACCTTTCTCCATTCTCACTGTATGCAGCAATAAGACCAACCAAGACCCACTTGAAATAGAGGAGGAGCTTCACTATCCCTGAGTACAGGATGCCTTCTGCCGGGAGCACCGGGTAGAAGAAAGGAAGCTGCATTTTATCATTCTCAATCTGGGAGACTATACTATAACTGATCTGAAAAGGAAAGAAAAAAGAGACCCATAAAAGCAAAAATCTACCCCAATTGAAGCATTTTTTTTAATCCTAGCAAAACAGAACCTTTTGTAGGGACCTCATTGTTCCCTTAAGTTGCTTCTCTTCTCACTTCAGTGCAGGAAAAAGCCAGGAGAGATGCCCAGTCTGCATTAGGAGTGTACCAGGAAGGGATTTGTCTGCTGGGATCCTTCTCTCATTCGATGGATTCATCCTTAATTCATACAATCCCTGTAGTAGAACTTTGCTCTTCATTTACAACAGAAGATGTCTGACAGAAACCTGCATGAGCAAAAATTATCTTCTCAACAAAGACACACCTGTGGGATTTTGTAGGTTCCCAAGATGTTCGAAATCTTCATGGAGATGTCAGTATTAGCCTCTTCAAGAACGGCCACTGTGTTTCTCTGTCTTCCACAGCTGTAGTTGGGAACATTGGACTCCCCCTCTGAAAGTAGGTCCAGCAAAGCATCTGAGGTTATTTCATCACTATAGTAATCATCATAGATGTTATAACCCAGGGTGACGTTGAATGAAAGTTTGGTATTCTGATTGAACTCTTGTATGGCAAAAAGGAAGGATAGCAATTTGTACATGTTTCTTTTTGTTCTCCTAAAAGTATGAATATATTTGAATGCAATAAATGGAAATTGCATTTTATTAATGTTGTCTTAATACATTTTTCAATCCACCCATGGCTGAGAGGTTTGGGACATTTCATTATATGTTTGGATAGATTGTTTAAATTTTTCAAAAAAAAAAGTTACACATTTGAATTCAGCTCTGGAATTCTTTCCATCTATATTTTATTTTAAAATACTCCTAAAAGTATGAATATATTTGAACGCAATCCATGGAAATTTCTCCGGTATCACATACCAACAATACATCATTAAAAAAAAAAAACCCTCTTAAATTACGTTACAGTGTAAATTTAATACCACTTTCCCACATTCTCTTCATCTTTATATTATATATTGCTTTCCAACTTTTAACCTGTTGATCTTCTACATAATTCAGTTTCAAATTCTGCTTTTCCAATTCCACATGTCTTTCTCTCTGTCTCTTTGCTTGCTTATCTTCTCCAATATTTACAATTGAAACTGGGACACATACACACACAACGAGTAACTATGACAGTTAGCAAAGAGAGTAGGTAAATAATTTGTGGAGACGTTTACATTGTTTACATATTTCTACAATTGACTTAATTGACTTTTAAGTGCTTGTACAATTTGGATGCCTGGTATCCATTCAATTGGGATGCACCCATGTAAGTAAGATCGATTCTGGTCTGAGATTCATTTATTTAATTAGTGAATTTTGGCATGGAATAAAAATTGTGGAGGATATTTATTTCTGCATAGACATTATCAGGTAAGGGAGTTTTAGAAGAGAAGAACCTCCCTCTCTTCTCCATCCACAGTCCTGCTCTGCCCAAAAGATGTCAAGAACAGTGGATGATTCTTCTTCAAAGTCAAGAAACATAGAAGATCTCTACTGATTGCTTATTTGAGAACTCCAAATCAGGCTCAGATGCAGGGTGGAAGATGGATCCCCAAGGATGAAAACAAACAGAAAGAGAGAAAAAGTAGCAGATCAAGAGTACCATTCGCTGCAAGAGAGAAGGCTGGAATGTTAGGAATCAGAGTGGCATGGAATAGCTCTAATGCAGGCAGGAACTTTGACTTACGAATAAAATTCAGACACAGGACTTTTGTTGAACATTAGCTTGAAAAGCGTAGACTGTGTTGCTTGAACTAAGCCACCAATGATAAAGTCTCCTGGCCTGTAAAAGTTCTGTGGTTCCACCTCATCTTTGGTTAAAGTCAGGAGGCATTTGGCTTTGAGAGCCCCCCAGACTGCCTGGGATCCCAGAAGCAGCAGAAGTACCAACATGACTTGTTGTTTCTGATGGAGTCTCCAGCTCTGTGTCTGTGTTTGAGGAAACAATGATATGAAGAGATGGAAGAAGTCAAAAACCTTTTCCAAAACAGCCCTTCAGAGGTTTCCTAATTCAGACAGAGTTCAGTCGGTCACGAAGGGTAGGAGAGAAAATGCAGCTCCTGTCTGTCCTGAAGGCCTCTCAGGTTGCCTTTTTCTCCTGAGCCATTTGTGCCCCCAAGATTTTCCAGTGCAAAGACATTCGCTAATAGGTTGATGCCAAGCTGAAAGCACATTATCTCTGTGTGACATCTGAAATTTTTCCAGAAAGTCTTTGGAGATTTAGCACCAAGACAACAAATAAATAACTATGATTTGGATAATGGCAACAAAGAGAGACATCGCCTCTCTCAACTCTGAGCAAATCAACGGGCAGGGGCCCAATGGAAGGAGTCACAAATGGGGTGAAATTCTGAAAATGAGCCAAGGGACCAGATGGGAGAACTTTGTCCCAAACATCCCTTAGAAAATCTCTTTATACTTTCCACTCTCAAAAGAGATTTTCAACACGAGGGTGGCCTATCAATCTTCTATAGAGATATAGTTGGTCTTGGTTTGTGGCAATCTCTGGCTGCCTTTGTTAAGAAATTGGTGGCTGATCTTATTCACATGACAAGGTCATTTATTTATTTCTTGTTTATTGGTTCGATTTATATGCTGCCCTTCTCTGGAGACTCAGGGTGGCTTACAATGTGTTAAGCAATAGCATTCATACTTTTGTATATACCTGCTTAGTAGGGCTTTCGGGGCCCCCCTAAGTGGTGTTCTTTTTTATACAAAGTCATCTTATTGCCCCCACAATCCGGGTCCTCATTTTACCTACCTCGAAAGGAGGGAAGACTGAGTCAACCTTGAGCCTGGTGAGATTCGAATTTGCAGTAATTGCAGGCAGCTGGTATTACTTAACAGTACCTTAATCTGCTGCGCCACCAAGGCTCATATGAACAAGATCTTGTTCATTATTTTTAATAGATTATAAAAGTACAATTAATTAATGATAGCAATAGCACTTAAACTTACAGTATATACCGCTTTACAGGAATGTTAAAACAGCATCTTTTTCTTGGGTACTTGTGGGAATTTGCTAATTCAGCTATTGCAACATAGCGTAAGTCAGTGGTGAAATCCAAAAATTTTCCCTACAGGTTTTGTGGGCGTGGTTTGGGAGGCATGGCTGGTGGGCGTAGCTCAGTGGTCATGTGACTGGGGGGCATAGCTTGGTGGTCATGTGACTGGATGGGCGTGGCCAACTTGACATCACTCACATCACTCACTGTTAGAGCCTGGATATGTCATGGATTGAGTAGAATGTGGTGAAACTCATTTAACAATGCTCTTGTTTAGCAACCAAAATTTTGGGCTCACTTGTGGTCATAAGTCAAGGACTATCTCTGCCTTCCTCTGCATCGCAGCCTTGTCCTAGTAAACTCCTTCTCCTTTCTGCCAGTTTTCCTTTCTGTTAGAGGCACCACAATAATCCAGACAATGTAAGGTTTCCTGCTGCAGCAGGGGGTTGGACTAGATGACCTCTGAGATCCCTTCCAGGCCCGCTGCTTAGGCAGGAAACCCTACACCACTTCAGACAAATGATTATCCAATCTCTTTTTAAAAACTTCCACTGTTGGAGCATTTACAACTTCTGGAGGCAAGTTGTTCCACTGATTAATTGTGGATTTGAGGGGCTCCTACAAAAATGAGGGAGTTAATCTACTTTCCAAAGCACCAAAAGGCACAACAAGAAACAATGGATGGAAACTAATCGAAGAGAGAAGCAACCTAGGACTAGGGAGAAATTTCCTAAGAGTGAGACCAATCAACCAATGGAATAGCTTGCCTTCATAAGTTGTGTGTGCTCCATCACTAGAGGCTTTCAAAAAGAGTAATGGAAGTACACCCCAAAAAGATAGTGCCAGGAGCCACTAAAACAGTGCAGAAAACTTAAAACAGCCATTCCCCCTCTGGTGGCTCAGCAGACTAAAGCAGTGTCATTGACTGTTATTAAGATCAGCTGCCTGCAATTACTGCAAGTTCAAATCCCACCAGGCTCGAGGTTGACTCAGCCTTCCATCCTTTCTAAGGTGGGTAAAATGAGGACCCAGATTGTGGGGGAAATAAGCTGACTTTGTATAAAATATACAAAAGTATGAAGGCTATTGCTTAACGCATTGTAAGCAGCACTGAGTCTCCGGAGAAGGGCGGCATATAAATCAAATTTAAAAAAAAAGTCAACCCCAAAGCAAATACAATAGTTGAGAGGGAAACTAAGAGCACTGCTCAGGCTAATTGAAAGACTGGGCATGCTGCCAAAAGCCATTAACCCTTCCAACTCTATACTTCTATGTTCTCTATGTTCTAAATTAGGTGCTTCACAGCAGAAGCAATACAGCTGGCTAGACCACACATGCATTAAATTCACGTCCTGTATAATCAAGCTGCATCATTGTCCCCTCCTGTATCTTTTCCCCAGGAAGAAACAAGAAGTAGCCAACACTGCAACAGCTATAAAAGTTCTTGGGAAACTCCAGGGAGTATCAGTTGATCACAGAAATGTTACTTAATACTCTTTATAATGAAAATGTTTGTAATCTTGTCCTTTTTCCTGAAGAGAAGAGGCTAATCCCATCCCTAGATGGGTGATTGATGGGTTTCCCTGCCCTAATCCTGTCAGTTTCTGTTGTTTATTGACTTGACTCAGCATGTATCGGATACATTCCAGCTGCAACTGTTAAGTGGAGCTATTAACTGAAGGGAGAGAGGAAAAAAAACCACCTCTCTTGCACTTTATATTTAACTGGTTGTCCGAACTGCCTAAGCAATTTACTAACGATTCGGGCGAACCGGTGAGAACCGGCTGAATTTCACCTGTGCTGTAGGTATTCTGAAACACTTGGAAGTTTCAAGAAAGATAGAAATTCAGCTGGGAAATTTAAGGTAACCCATAAATTTGCCACTTATTGAATTTTATGTAGAATCAGTTTTTTCTTGTTCAAGACTCACAGATAATCAAAGCCTTTTATTGTTTGATCGCTTGCTTTCTGATGTATCACAAATATCAAATGTATGAATTATTTGTTTTTACTGTATACCCTTCAAATACTTTGGCCACGTAATGAGGAGGAAGGACTCACTGGAGAAATGCCTAATGCTGGGAAAGATTGAGGGCAAAAGAGGAAGGGAGGTGGCTGGATGGAGTCACTGAAGCAGTAGGCATGAGCTTAAATGACTCCAGAGGATGGTAGAGGACAGGAAGGCCTGGAGGAAAGTTGTCCATGGGGTCGGACACAACTTCGCAACTAACAATAACAACTGTATACCCTATAAAAAGACTTGGAAACCATCCCACCTTTAATAAACATTTTTTGCTCTTTTTTTTTGCTGTCATAGTGATTCACAATTATAGCCCATCACACTATAATTATTACACTGACCCCACGTTCCTCTTTTCTAAAACTGTTGTCTTATATCCCATGATGTTCCTGAGATTTCACTTGAACACGCATTCTCAGTGTCTTTTCTTTTGTGAGTATTCTTGACCATTCTTGCATGCTAGCAGATTACCAAGTAGGAAGGCCTATCTGATTTTAGAGTTTAAGAATTTCCTTCTAATAATGCCTTTTTCAAAAATGGGCTTGCAAAAGAGTCATTTGAATTAGGAACACATTTGTCCCTAATTTCCAGTAACATGAGCCGAGGTGGCGCAGTGATTAGAGTGCAGTACTGCAGCTACTTCAGCTGACTGCTAGTTCAACAGATCAAATCTCACCGGCTCAAGGTTGACTCAGCCTTCCATCCTTCCGAGGTGGGTAAAATGAGGACCCAGATTGTTGGGGGCAATATGCTATTTAGTATACTGTCGATTGTTGTAAGCCGCCCAGAGTCCTCGGAGAGTGGGCAGCATAGAAATATGATTAATAAAAAAAATAAATAATAAAATAATAAATAAAAACACTTAGCCCATCACACTATAATTATTACACTGACCCCACGTTCCTCTTTTCCAAAACTGTTGCCTTAGCCCATTGAAAGGATTAGAGCATGCACAGAGTGTACCTAACTCAACTTTTGATTCCCTGCTGAGCTGAGCTCCTTCTACCCTAATGTGCCAACTGGAAAGATAAAGCCTCCAGGCAAACTGCAAAAGTAGCCTAGCAAAATGCAAAATGTGAAATGCAAAATGTGTATTCTCAGCAACCTAATGTGAGATAGCACCCCCTAACAAAGCTCTGGGCTATAGGCCAGAAAATGTATTCCTTTCCTCTTCTACGTTCCTTTGTTTGCAGAGCTCTGAGAAAATCATGAGGTTTGCATAAACTACTGGATATGAAATTATGTTTCTAACACTATGACGATCTGTGTGAGCTGTGTAAACTATAAGAAGTTCAAGAAAAAGTTTTTGCGCGTGGCGGCTTCGGCTTTTGCTTTTTCTCTCTCTGCCTGCTCTGTTTAAGGAGGGAGATAAAAGGTCTCCCAGTTTTGCTTTTTGATCAAAACAATAAAACTGATTATCATGCCTCATGTTCAGAGTTTCATTGGACTTATCAGATTCTGAGCTGTACTCGAAAACCTTACACCATGATGTGCCTGGGATTTCACTTGAACAAGCATTCTCAATTTTTTTTAAAAAAAAAATTGATTTATATGCCGCCCTTCTCCAGAGACTCAGGGCGGCTTACAGTGCGTTAAGCAATAGCCTTCATACTTTTGTATATTTATACAAAGTCAGCTTATTGCCCCCGCAAACTGGGTCCTCATTTTAGCTACCTTAGAAAGGATGGAAGGCTGAGTCAACCTTAAGCCTGGTGAGATTAGAATTTACAGTAATTGCAGACAGCTGGTGTTAATCACTATGCTTTTAGTCTGCTGAGCCACCAGGCCCTTTCCAATGACTTTTCTTTTGTAAATATTCTTGAACATTCTTGCATGCTAGCAGATTACCGAGTACAGATTGCCTATCTGATTTTAGAGTTTAAAAATTTCCTTTTATTTTATTATTATTTTTTTAATTAAATTTATATTGAAATATATAAGAATACAATTCAACAATTTTCGGTTTAGTGGTGTTCATAAATATATACAGATTATATACATGGTGTTCCATAATTACTTGATTATTATTGATAGTTGCACCCTCTCTTATTTTACCTTTTACTTTTTTCTTCCATCCACTTATACCACATTTCCCACACTGTATAATATTCCGAATTCTCTTTTTCGTTTATCACATATGTTAACTCAGGGGTTCCCAAACTTGGCAGCTTTAAGACTTGTGGACTTCAACTCCCAGAATTCTCCAGCCAGCATAGCTGGCTGGAGAATTCTGGAACTCCAAGTCCACAAGTCTTAAAGCTGCCAAGTTTGGGAACCCCTGTGTTAACTTATTCCTCTCGGAGCATTCTAATATTTTTCTAATTACATGTTTTTCCGGTGGTAGCCCTTTCTCCTTCCAATACCTTCTACCATGTGTGGTGGACATGCCCCGAAACGACGAAATTTTGGAAAACGATTTGAAGATGGATTCAAGAAACGATAGAGGAAAATATCGATTTGGAACCTGAAACTTTTCTCCTGGGAATACTGAAAAGGGCATATGAGGAAGAAAAAAAAAAGAGGTACCTAATTATACATGTCATAACAACAGCCAGAATAATATATGCACAGTATTGGAAAGAATTTCCTTTTAATTATACATTTTTCAAAAATGAGCTTGCAAAAGAGTCATTTAAATTTGGCCCAAGGTCAAAGCTGATCCAAGATCAAAGTGTCAGCAAGTCCCAGCGTCTAAGATTCAAGATGAGATTCATACCCAGAGATCAAAATTGAGCTAAATATCATTTCCCGCAAAGAGAAGAAAGGGAGCCCCCAATCACTTAAATGCGGTGACACTCCTCAGAATGTGGCTGCAGCCAACTGCCACTGATCGGAATCTTTCTTCCGTTGCTAGGCAACTAACCTAACAGACTCTCCTTTCTACTCTCCTCCTTCCTGGGCCATCACAAGTCAATACTAAGAGCAAAAATAAACAACAAAGATGATAATAGACAACCTTGCCTTATCTCCTTCTAGATATCACATGTTCAGCTAGATCACCATTAATCATAATTTGAGTCTTCTGGACTGTATATATCAGCTTAATTTCTTAAAAAGTCTTTTTTGCCAAAGTCCATCTTTCATAACTTTAAATTCAAATACATGTATTTATTTTCATACTTTTTAATTGTCCATCCCCCTTGGATTGCCAAATTGCTTCTTTTGCATCTAGGAATATTAACCCAGCTTCCTTTTCATTAAATTGTTGTAAATATACTATGACATCCATTGTCTTTTAGGTAAGAATATGCTCTGATCTTTATGAGTAAACTTTTGTCATCAGCTTTCTAATCTATCAGACAGAATTCATGTAAACACCTTATTTATTTTATTTTATTTATTTTATTTTATTAAATTTATATACCACCCTTCTCCCCTAGGGGACTCAGGGTGGTGAACAGCCATAAATAAAAAACATATATACAAAATTTAAAAGCCAAATAAAACCGAATTAAACATTGGCCCCAATATTTAAAATCCCAAATTTACAATATTAAAACCCCAAATTAAAATATTACAATTTGAAATTTCTAAATTATTTTACAACAGAAGGGGAAAAGGGAAGAATTAGGCCAGGCCCGCCTGGTGGAACAGGAAAGTTTTTAACTCACGGCGGAAGGCACGAAGATCCGGGATCCTCCGTAACTCTGGGGGGAGCTCGTTCCAGATAGTGGGTGCCCCCACAGAGAAGGCTCTCCCCCTGGGGGCCGCCAGCCGACGGCACCCGGAGGAGCCCCTCTCTATGGGAACGTACCGGTCGGTGGGAGGCTATTGGTGGTAGTAGGCGGTCCCGTAAGTACCCGGGTCCTAAGCCAAGGAGCACTTTAAAGGTGGTAACCAACACCTTGAAGCGCACCCAGAAGACCACCGGGAGCCAGTGCAGCTCGCGCAGGAGAGGAGTAACATGGGAGCGCCACGTCGCTCCCATCACCACCCGCGCGGCCGCACTCTGCGCCAGTTGGAGCCTCCGGGTGCACCTCAAGGGGAGCCCCATGTAGAGAGCATTACAATAGTCCAGGCGAGAGGTGACGAGGGCGTGAGTGACCGTGTGTAACGAGTCCCGGTCCAGAAAGGGATGCAACTGGCGGATCAGGCGAACCTGATGAAAAACCTTATAATCATGATTCAATAAGGAAATTCATCTTTAATTTTTATGATATCTGTTTAACAGTTATAGTGTTGCCTTGAATCTCAGACTTCCTTATTAGCATTTTAAAACATGATATGAGCACTTTTAACATGACAGTCCAGGCTTCTTTTTTTAATCTTAAGAAAAATATTTTCCTCCTTTTAGCCAAGGGCATTTCTTTGGCACTTGTGAGAACTTGCCTTTTCAGCAATTACACCAGAGCAGGGGTCAGCAACCCGCTTCTCCGGAGCCTCATGTGGCTCTTTCATTCCTCTGCTGTGGCTCCCTGTCACCGGTCAGCTCCACAATTTATAGGGCTTTTGGTTAGGATAGGTAGAGGAAAAAGGATGGCGCTAGGAGGAGATTCTATGGTGGGGGAATCGGACTTCCGGTCAGCTCCAGAATTGAATGGGAGGCTTCTGGTTAGGACCTTTTTTTTTTTAATTAAAAAGTTTTATAAAAAGTACAAACATTTTCTCCCGCCCTCTCCCCTCTCCCTAACCCACACCTCCCCCATTCCCTCCCACATACCCAACCCCCTCCCATCCCATCCCCCCCACCCCCTCCCCCCTCCCTGAACTTTCCAGGACTAGCACAGGGTCTAACATTCAGCAAACCTAAACTATAATCTGCTAACAATACATTGAACTACATTAACCCTAGATCTTTAACTCCTAGCACACAAAACATTGTACACATAAAACACTAACAAAGTCAAAATATTTCATTCATAGGCTATTTGAAGTTTTTTAGTCCGATATTTGTTTTGAATATAATCGATCCATCTTCTCCATTCCATTATATATCTTTTGTTCGAATAATCTCTAAGGTATGGGGAATTTTTGCCATTTCTGCCAAATGCACTACTTTTAATGTCCATTCCTCGATGGTGGGTATATCTTCCTTCTTCCAATATTGTGCCACCAATAATCTTGCTGCCGTTATTAAATTTAAAATCAACTTAGTTTCTATTACTGTCTGTCATTATTCCCAACAAAAAAAAAACTGTGGCATAAACTTAATCTTTTTCTTCAAAATATTTTGAATAATCCACCAAATTTTAACCCAAAACACCTTAATTTTTTTACAAGTCCACCATATGTGGTAATATGTGGCATCCTGGCAATCACATCTCCAACATTTGGGCTGCAGGTTTGGGTACATACAAGCTAGTTTTTTCAGGTCTAAATGCCATCTGTAAAACATTTTGTAAAAATTTTCTCTTAAATTTTGAGCTTGTGTAAATCTCACATTTCTAACCCATATACTTTCCCATGTATCAATCGGTATTACTTCCCCTATATTTTGAGCCCATTTTATCATACAGTCCTTAACTAATTCAGTTTCTGAATCTATTTCCACTAATACATTGTATACTCTTTTTATATGCCTTTGGCTTTGGTCTCTAATTTGTTTAATTAGGTTCTCATCCTGACACAAAATACTCATTTTTTGGTCTTCTGTCCATCTGGCCTGGTCATATTGGAACCATGTTTTAATCACTCTTTCCTCTTTTAATTGTTGAATAGTTTTTAATTGAAATACGTTTCCATTCCTATATAGAAGTTCTTTATATGTAATCCCATCTTGTTTTTGCTCTATACTTATGTTCTCTATCATGTGTCTGGGTATTGTCCAAATTGGTAACTTATCATTTAGTTTATATCGATATTTCTTCCAGACACGTAACAAAGCACTTCTTAGTATGTGACTTTTGAAAATAGTATCTACCCTTTTATCATACAGTAAATAAGCACGCCAACCATAAACCAGGCCATACCCCTCTATATTTAATATACTTTCCTCCGTTGAATTAACCCAAACACTGACTGCTGACAAGACAGCCGCATCATAATACAACCCTAAGTTAGGCATTTTAAGACCTTCTCTTTCCCTAGCATCCTGCATTATTCTCTGTTTTACTCGTGGTTTCTTCCATGCCCAAACAAAAGTATTTACACCTTTTTGCCACTCCTTCAAATTTTTATCATTTTTAAATATAGGTATCGTTTGAAAAAGGAACAGAAACCTCCGCAAAACATTCATCTTGACTGCGGCTATCCTTCCCAACAGTGACAGTTGCAATTTTTCCCAGCTTTGCATCTCTGCTTGTATTTTATGCCATAATGGTTCATAATTATGCTGATACAATTTTATATTCGTTGTCAAGATATTAACCCCTAAGTACTTAACCTTTTTAACAACTTCAAATCCCGTTGTAGTTTCCATCTCCACTTTTTGTTTTACCATCATATTCTTAGCTATTATCTTTGTTTTGGCTACATTTATTTTAAAACCCGATACTTGTCCATAGTCCTTAATTATATCCATCAGAGCCTTGATAGATTGTATTGGTTGGGTTAAGGCAGTGCTTCTCAAATAGTGAGGCGCGCCTCCCAGGGGGGGGCGCAAGGCTCCGTAAAAGAAGGCGCGTTTGACCTCGGCATCTGATTGGCTGTCCAAAACCCTTGTGACACGAGCCTGTCGGAGCCATCTTTACTTTGTTGCCCGACGGATGTGCGCCCAATTGATGCTCAAATGACTGACAATGACCTTCTCCTGTGAAACATAACGCTGCCCCAATTAATCAAACTTGCTAAAGAAATCAGGCTACCGCTGCTGACATTTGCATCGATAGTGAGCATTAAGCCAGTACATGTGACTGCGCATGCTCCTCCCTTTCAAGGAGAACAGACCTTTTTCTAATAATGATAATATTTACAGTCGCACGGGGGGGCGCGAAAAATGTTTTCTTTTTCCTAGGGGGGCATGACAGAAAATAATTGAGAAGCACTGGGTTAAGGTAACCACCAGGTCATCTGCAAATGCACGTAATTTATAGTCGTGCTGCCTAATTTTAATTCCTGTTATACTTTCTGATCCACGTATTTTATTCAGCAATATTTCTAATGATAAAATAAACAACAATGGAGACAAAGGACAACCTTGCCTTGTACCTTTTTCTATATTAAAATTATCAGTTAAGCCTCCATTAATTATTATTTGAGCTGTTTGTCTCTGATATATTGCCTTAATTGAGTGCACAAAATAATTTCCAAACTTCATCCTTTCCAATAAATTAAGTAAAAATTGCCAATTCAATCAATCAAATGCTTTCTCCGCATCTAGAAATATTAACACTGCAGGGACCTGGTTATTCCTACCCAAATACTCCAATATGTTAACAATATGTCTTACATTACTTTTCATTTGTCTACCACTTATAAAACCTGTTTGATCATGATGTATCATTTGTTGCATAACTTTCATTAATCTGTTTGCTAATACCTTAGCAAAGATCTTGTAATCTGTATTTAACAGTGATATAGGCCTATAATTTTTTGGGTCTAAGTGATCTTGTCCTTCCTTTGGTATTAAAGAGATAAATGCTGTCTTCCAAGATGGAGGTACCACTCCACCTTGTTGTATATTATTAAATAATTGTTTCAGTGGATCCACCATCTCTACCTGTAAACTTTTATAGTAAACCGTTGTCAAACCATCCATACCTGGGGCCTTACCAGACTTCAATTCTTTAATTACAGACATAATTTCCTCAGAAGTTATTGGTTGATTTAAAATATCCCTCTGTTCTTGTGTAACTAACAAAATATTCTCTTTCTGTAAGTATCTATCTATATCTATATCTTGAATTTTATCAGCCATATATAATTTTGAGTAAAACTCTAAAAAAGACTTCTTTATCAATTCTTGCTGATAAACCTCTTTCCCTTTGTATTTTATTTTTTCTATTGTCCTTTGGCTCTGCTTTTTTCTCAGCAAATATGCTAACCACCTACCCGGTTTATTAGCATTACAAAATGTATTATGTTTAGCATATTGTAAATTAGTTACTGTTTGATCTGCTATCAACATGTTAAATTGCCTTTCAATAATTTAATTACCTCTTTAATTTTATTATCTACTGGATTCAATATCAACATTTGTTCTTTTTTCTTTATTTCTTCCTCTAACAATTTTCTTTTTTCCCCCTGCTTCTTTCTAAATTTATTATTCAAATATATCAAAATACCTCGCATATACAGTATGCTTTACTTGCATCCCACACCATTTCCATATTTATAGCAAAAAATTCTTACATAAATCTGTTACATTCCTTTACATTTTCCTCATATCTAAACAAATTTTCATTTAACCTCCAGGACCGTTTAGATCCCTTCCCATACTCCATTTCTACCCAGACTGGACTATGATCAGTTAGCGTTCTTGGAAAAATCTTCATGGTCTTCACCCTGGGGGAAAGATCGGTAGGACCTTGTGGCTCCTTGAGTGTTTAAGGTTGCCGACCCCTGCACCAGAGTGTAAGTATTCTGAAAGTCCTTGAATGCACTTGCAAGTTTCAAGAAAAGATAGAAACCCAGCTAGGAAATTTAAGGTAACCCATAAATAGGTCGCTTGTGGAAAATTAAGTAGAATCAAAGTTTTTTTCTTGTTCAAGACTCACAGGTAATCAATGCCTTTTATTCAGGGGTGAAATCTAGCAGGTTCTGACAGGTTCTGGAGAACCAGTAGCGGAAAATTTGAGCAGTTCAGAGAACTGGTAGTGGAAATTTTGAGCAGTTCAGAGAACCGGCAAATACCACCTCTGGCTGGCCCCAGAGTGGGGTGGGAATGGAGATTTTGCAATAGCCTTCCCCCAGGAGTGGGAGGAAATGGGGATTTTGCAGTATCCTTCCCCTGGATTGGGGTGGGAATGGGGTGCCACACCCACCAAGCCAGCCCACAAAGCCACATGACGCCCACCAAGTCATGCCCACAGAACCGGTAGTAAAAAAAAAATTGGATTTCACCACTGCTTTTATTGTTCAACTATTTGCTTTTTGATGTATCACCGTTGAAAGAAAAATCTACCTGGGCTGGAAGTAAGACACTGGAAACATGGAGGCAAAAAGAAAGCTGAGGACCATATTGACCATGCAGAAGAGGCCTTCATTCTGCAATGGATAGACAGTGGCCAAAATGATGATGATATGGAGATATAATAGAAAGCAAAACCACAAATAGAGCAAACAACAGGATTCAAGGGAATTTAATAGGCATTAGAAGATAGGCATCACTAGAGTTAAGTGACACCAACCTAGAATGTCACCAAACTCCATAGCTCCAGCTGACATCTCCAAGTGCTCTCTGGAGACAAGATACCACATCGAAGGACAGCAGAAGTGTTGAACTATCTTCTTCCAGCATCACTTTCTGGACATGTCCTGACTGGAAGGACCTCAGCCACTACAGAACACTGCCCACTGGGGGATTTCATTAAGATTCTAAGATTCTACAGCTTTACAACATGGAGCCCTGGAAGAAGTCCAGGATCCCAAGAGGAGAGGTTTCTTCTCACTGTAATTTTGATAATTCTGGTCTTTGATATCTGTTCTGCTACTTCTTGTTTTTGACATAAACATCAGACTGAAGAAAGATGAAAGGGATCTTTCATCAGAAAAGGAAAAATGCCATAGGTCGTGCTATATGGCACAAGTTAAGAGACAGACAGAGATTGTGTTCTTGAAGGTATCCTTCTCTCCTTTCCAGGTGAAGATTGATTTGTCTCTGTCTGAATCAGGAAAGTGAGGGTGCTTTGAATTCTAATTCTTGTTGTTGTTCATGTTTAGAAACAGGAAGGGGATTGATTCAGCCCTATACGTTATGGATCTTATGCTTCTGATGCTGCTTGTGTCTCAGGCAGTCTCTGTGAACCTTAGAATGAAATGCCCACTGAATTTTGAGAACCAGGATGGGGAAAAACCATGGAACTATTATACGCCAGGAGACCATTTCATTGGCATAATCACCACTGAAACAACATCATCACCTAGAACGTTGCCTTTCAACATGGCTCCTTCTAGTCCGCCTCGCTCGTAAGTTATTCAGTGTGATAGAGTTTCATTCCCTCCATTTGCAGTCCTAACGCTCTTCTTTTCTTTTGATTTGACTTACTCCTTACTGATATTGCAGGACCTGTCTAATTTCTTGAATCATTCTGATATCCAGGGCTTTCCTCTTTTGTCTTCTATTGTGGAAGAGACTCAAATCCAAACATGAGGCAAATAAAACCTGAAACATGTCCAAATTATTTATCCATTCTCATATATTAAGTTTGGTTTAAAGTAGTGACTGAAAGGGTTGCAGATTCTTCTGCCACCTCATTTTCCTAATTATATAACCAGCCATTACATCAGTATTCAATGCCTGATCCTTAAAAGAATAGAGGATGAGTTCTTTTTGCAGTTGCTTTTCTGCAAACATACTCTTCATTTTATGGTAGTTCTACTTCAATGATTGAATGCTTTTGAAAACAGGTTACTGGGCAGATGAATATTAGGACTGGTAGAAATAAGGCTGTATTTGTTATTCTTAACTATGGTGGAGGACAATCTCCATCTCACCTTCTCAATGCCCATAAAAAGTACCTGCTGATGGGTGGCTATCATTTGCCTTTAGCTTTAGATCTGTATTGACTTACGACCCAGTAGACTTGTGGAGATAAAGAGGATTAAACTGAAAAAATAATTGTGTTGTTTCTGTTGATGATGATGGTAATAAGATGAACATTTTTTACAGTATGACAAGTTATTTTAAACAGCTAATCCTGATTTTTGCCGTTCAAATGGTAAACAACAATCCCCAGTTTCTGCCCAATCTCACGCTTGGTTACAACATCCATGACAACTATGCCAACACCCTTGGCACTTCAGAAGCCTTGATGGACATACTCTCTACTGGACAAGCCAATGTTCCCAACTACAGCTGTGGAAGGAAGGAAAACCTTCTGGCTGTTGTTGATGGAGCTAAGAGGGAAATCTCCATTCAGATGGCAACATTGGTAGGAACCTACAAAGTCCCACAGGTTTGTGTCTGTGTGCTTCTCTATCTGGTAAAGTGAGTGGGGAGGTTATGGGTGAGCGATAGAACCAACCATATTCTTTCTATGGAATTTAAGAATTGCTTTTCACCATGGTCATGGCTATGGACATATTCTCTTATGACACCATCCCCATTGCTTTGTGGGCTTCTGCTGCACACTTGTGAAGATGAGGAGGGGCTCTGTGTCAGATCAAAGTGTTTTCTGATTGCTAGTTGGTGTTCATGAATGTGGTCTGTCTGCCTTCTGCCTGTTTGTCCTATGAAGCGTCTGTTGCAGTCCTTACACTCTATGTTGTACAAGACTCTTTTTCTTCTTTTTCTGGGGCTGCTGGATCTTTTGGTTTACTTGGGATATTTTGAAGGGCTTTACTTGGTTTCTGTGCTACAGTGATACCATGCAGTTTTACTAGTTTGTTGGTGGTTTCTGAGATGTTTTTGATGTATGGCAGACTTATCTTTTTCACAGCTTGTGTTAGCTGTGCTATATTAGGTTGGTTAGGTTAGGTAACTTTTTAATAAAGTTACGTGGATATCTATTTTGTTGGAAAATGTTTTATAGATCACCTCTATTCCTTTTTGTGATGTTCAGTGTTGCTGCAGTGTGCTTGTCAAAATGATGTTCAATGAAAAAACCATCAAGACCACTTCCACCCACAAGCCCCCAGAATAATAATTTTACAAAAGTGAGCAAACTCCACTCCGTACTAGCACTGATGAAGTTACCTAATTAGGTAATGAAATGTCTGAAAGAAAATAACTAGCCTCAAAAAGTACCAAGGAACTTGCATTTCAACAATGACTTGTAAAAATATTCTTCTCCATCCATTCTGTGATTATCTATCTATCTGTCTGTCTGTCTGTCTGTCTGTTTGTTTGTTTATTTATTTATTTGTTTGTTCAATTTATATGCCGCCCTTCTCCAGAGACTCAGGGTGGCTTACAATGCGTTAAGCAATAGCCTTTATACTTTTGTATATACCTGCTTAGTAGGGCTTTCACCCCACCCCCCTGCCCCGTGTTCTTTTTTATACAAAGTCAGCTTATTGCCCCCACAATCCGGGTCCTCGTTTTACCTACCTTGGAAGGATGGAAGGCTGAGTCAACCTTGAGCCTGGTGAGATTTGAACTCATAGTAATTGCAGGCAGCTGGCAGCTAAGTACTACTTTAGCAGCACTTTAGTCTGCTGCACCACTAAGGCTCCTTATTAAAAAATAAAACTCTTTTTTTTTTTTTGTCTTTGGAAATGACACCATAGCCATAGATGGCTGTTTGATGATGAGCCACTAGAGTGAATTAATTTATTTCCTTATCTAGGGATAGTTTTCCCTGAGACTGGATCTAAGCTCCCACTTCATCAAAAGAGCTGATTTAGAACAAGGGTATAAAAATTGACTGCATAACATTAAAAAGAAAACCCAACTTTTCAGCTTCCTTATCCCAATGTATTACAGTCTATAATCCCAAGGTTACTGAAATGCTCTTATGTAGAGCTGATATTTAGTACTTAAAATATATCACTACCAGAATAAATAAAATCACAACATCTTAAAAATATCTTATAGATGGATAAAAGAACTTCAGCTGCGGCTTCAGAGCTGATTTCTGAATTTATGCACTTTTTTCTTTTTCTAAAATCAGGAAATATATTTAGTAGTCTAAAATTAAAGCTGTGGAAAATGAGAGAAACCCAAAATTCTCTCTTTTAGAACAAACAAAATTTTAATTAAACACCTCGTGGTTTGTACAATTGATAAATTGTATTAGGATCGTTGGTCTCCCTCTCTTTTGCACAACTGGAAAACGAGCTAAAAAGATTGCTGCAGAAAGAATTCTGGATTTCAAAGTAGAGAAAGATAGGACCATCCTCATTACGGTTGGCACATTGAAATTGATGAGCCACTACAAATGGACCTTCCAAATTGCCAATTTAGTGCAAACATATGCTAGCAGGGTATTTACTCAAAGAAAGATGCTATGGTTAGTTAGAGAAGATTTATCCAATCTCTCTTATAGAACATGCTTATATTTGCAGAGCTCCAGAGAGAGAAGAAATAACATTCTTCTCCATTCTTCAATTGTATAAAGAAAAGAATCTTGGACTGTACAATAGACCAATGTCATATTGAGATCGTTACATTAAAATCAAACTCACATTTTTGGTGTGGTCAGAATTCAAAAACAACATATAATAGAGGCATTTATTTGAACAAAACAGTTCGGGTGCAATCTGCATGTGTGGATTGATGATGTTGGTGGTGATGTTATTCATTTAGTTGTGTCCATCTCTTGGTGATTCTATGGGATGAGTCTTGCCACATCTTCTGATCTTGCACTAATTCTTTGAGCTGTTCTATTCTTTGGCTGGTGTCAGCTTTGATAGTGTCCAACCACTGTGTTCTATGGATGCCTCGTTTCCAATATGATTTGCATTCTTTATTCTTTTTTCCTTTTAACCAGGGGTGAAATGCTCCCGGTTCAGACCGGATCACCCAATCTGGTAGCGATGGAGGCGGGTGGTTCAGAGAACTGGTAGCAAAAATCCCTGCCCCCCCCCCTTGCCCAGCTGAGCTGTGCAATCATCAGAGGCTTTAAGAAAAATTTTAAAAGCATTTTTTTCTACAACCTTTTTGGCCAAAAAAAATGCTTTTAAAAGTTAAAAAAAAGCCTCTGATGATCGCGCGGCTCAGCTGGGATCATCAGAATCTTTTAAAAACATTTTTTTTCTACAACCTCTTTGGCTGAAGAGGTTATAGAAAAAATGTTTTTAAAAGGAAAAAAAAGCCTCTGCTGATCAGGCAAGTCAGCTGGAATAGTCAGAGGCTTTAAAAAAAAGAAAGAAAGCCTCTGCTGATCAGGCAAGTCAGCTGGGATCATCAGAGGCTTTTCAGCCGAAGAGGTGGTAGAAAAAATGGTTTTAAAAGTTTTTTTTTAAAAAAAGTTGGCCACGCCCACTCAGTCATATTACCTATACACACACCAAGCCATGCCCACAGAACCAGTAGTAACAAATTTTACATTTCATCACTGCTTTTAACCTGTTTTTTTCATTTTTTATCTACTGCCTTGTTAATGTTCTGTATTTTGTATGCTGTATCTTGATAAGATTTGGTTAATCAACAATATACTATGCTAATATGTACATGAGTAGCAAGTTAGATCTATTAAAATCTAGTATTTTGGACTCAATCTGCCCGCAAATATAGCCTAGCATTCTTCATTGCTTTTCAGATCAGTGATGCAATTGTTTCAGAGGCTCTCAATGACAAAAATCAATTCCCTTTTTTCCACCGCATTCTCCCAAAAAAAGGAGTAACTTATCCAGCAATTGTCCAACTGCTCCTCTATTTCAGATGGACCTTGATTGGTCTCTTTACTTCAGACACAGAAGAAGGAGAGAATTTCATGAGGAGTTTTATTCCTATGCTTGTCCGGAATGGAATTTGTGTTGTTATATCACAACGATTCTCAGCGACTGGACATACAACACCCCTGAGGGATGCCGTCTCTAAGTGGAGACAAGTCAATGTCTTTGTGAACTACATAGAAACGGTTAATGTTTGGGACAGAATTCATACTTTCCAGTTAACATTTGAAAGTGTGCCAGGACCAACTGAAGGGAAAGTCTGGATCGTGGAAAGCATTGAGTATTTAGTATTGGTACGGTGGGACCTTTATAAATATGTCCATAGTATTTGGAGCTTTGCTTTTCAAGAAAAAAAAAGGCCAGAAGATGATCCTTTTGAAACCAAACTCTATGTAGAATTGGAAGATCAGTATTTTCACTGTTCTTTTTCAAAGCACATTTCTTCCGTCAAAGGTCAGAAAAGATGCACCCAGAGAGCACAGCTTGAGCCTACAGAGGAAAGGAGGAGTATATGGATCCCATTTCACCTCCATTTGCACAGTGTTATTAAGACTCTGGCCTACGCCTTGAAAGCTGCATATTCTTCCAGATCCAGGAAGAGAAGCAAGAAGGGCCAAGAGAGGTTGGGGGTTCTGAGGCTGCAGCCATGGCAGGTATGGACTCCCTACTAGGATCCATGAAACTCTAAGCAAATGGGAGAGGAGCCTTTTTGACTTCTTTGTGCTACAAAAGGCCAACAGCTTGGCCAATCTAATCACTCAGGGAATAAAGTTGTGGGGATGGGAGACGAGAGGTTTTGGCTGAAACATTGCAAGACCAAATGGCTTTAGCTCCATGGATCTTCAAAATCTGGTAATTTAACATCTTTAGTTCTGAATAGTGTTGCACTACCCCAACAATAGTGTTGCACCTGGTCCCCAACTTTGGGATTCTCCAGGACTTGTGACTCTACTACTTGAAGGGTCATCCTTTGGGCCCCATTGGTCAAGGAATTTTGGCTGGCAGGGTCCAGGAAAAGAGCCTTTTCTATCATGGATGCTTCCCTTTGAAACATCCTTTCCCCTGAAGTGAGATCCGTATCCACCTTTCTGACCTTCCATTAGGGATTGAGGACCCGGCTTTGTATTATGCTGGAGGTGGTTGACAGATTAAGAGAAGATCCCACCTTTCCCTACATCATCAACAACATCAACATATATGCTAATTTTAAACAATGTATGCATTTTTTAAAATAAATTGCTGTATGTAGGATTTTATGATTAGAGTTCTACGTTCATAAATTTGAAGGACACTAGGAGGCTATCTAACCCAACTCCTCTCTTCAGGAATCCAGATTCATGCTCCTCTGACAGATGACTTCTCAGTATTTCCATTAAAACAAACAATAAAGGGGAGACTGACCTTGTTTGGTTAACTGGCTCAGCTTTAAAAGTTCTACTCCTTTCAGGAAGTAGATTCAGGGGTGAAATCCAGCAGGTTCTGAAAGGCTCAGTAGCAGAAATTTTGAGCAGTTTGGAGACTTGGTAGCAGAAATTTTGAGTAGTTCGGAGAACTGGCAAATACCACCTCTGGCTGGCACCATAGTGGGGTGGGAATGGAGATTTTGCAATATCCTTCCTCTGCCAGGCCCACCAAGTCACACCCACCAAGCCATGCCCATAGAACCGATAGTAAAAGAAATTGGATTTCACCATTGAGTAGATTGCTAATAATTTGGTGAAATCAATTTATATCACCAGCATTCACACACTCTATTAAGAAAATATAATGATATTTACAAATGTGGTATGACATCAAGCTAGAAAATAGGAAATTGTGAGTTCCAATCTTGTCTTAATCATGAAAGCCATCTCGGTGACTTTCGCCAGTTACTCACTCGCAGCCCAACCAATCTCCCAGGATTGCTTTTGGGGGAAATAGAAAGAAGAAAATCTGTTGGATATCTTAGCAGCCTTCAGTTATTTGTAAAAATAATAAAGGTTGTGTGTGTGTGTGTGTGTGTGTGTGTGTAAAAAGTAATATATTTATATATTTAAAGATCCTTCTTAACTTCTCAGTTTGTAAAAAGTGTTGGTGGCAGATTTGTACAATAAAATTTATAAGAGGCTTTTAATGTACACTTACAATAATGTAGAATTAGCTTATGTGGTTATGTTTCCTATCTGGTCTACTTGGGAGAAGATTAGCTTGGCAACTTCCTTCCTTCCTTCCTTCCTTCCTTCCTTCCTTCCTTCCTTCCTT
>WNWU01000249.1:12054-24729 GCA_012654045.1 Ptyas mucosa
TATTCTATTCTATTCTATTCTATTCTATTCTATTCTATTCTATTCTATTCTATTCTATTCTATTCTATTCTATTCTATTAATTCAAAGGTCCTATGCATCAAGCATATTGCTTTTTATTTACTTGATTCATTAATTTGTGCAATTCTTCAAAAACTATTCTGACATCAGCAATAGCCTGAGCAGTGAACCTCCCCTTTAAAAACGATAAAAGGTACCTGGTTAAAAAGGTTGGGCCAGACAATTTTATCTGTCGATAGAGAGAAAAGGTTTTCTTCTTGAGCTGATGGATTTACTTTTCCAACCTTGACTCTACGAAAGGATTGATTTGGGAAGGTGATCCAGTTGATAATATCAAAGCCAGTTGCAACATTCCCATTCTGGTCAAAGAAAATAGTTTCTCCAGCACTGTTGTTAAATGAGACTTTTCTCAGGTAATGATGAAGCTCAGGGGAGGAACATGGCAGTAATTAATATGCATGAATAGCCGAACTATACAACAGTGTCATTTTGTAAGATCTTGTTGCACTCCTAAATACAGGTTGTCCTCAACATATGACCACAATTGTGTCCAAAATATTCTTTACTAAGAGAGTTGTTAAGTGAGTTTTTCCCCATTTTATGATCTGTCTTCCAAGAGTTGTTAAGTGAATCACTGCAATTGTTAAATTAGTAACATGCAGAGGTGATATTCACTTAGTTTCCCTACTGGTTCGCAAATGTGAGAGTATGTTCCTTCCACGCATATGCCCAGCCTCAAAAACATGCCTAAATAGGACAGCATACAGTCAGGGAGGGGGAGGGGGAGAGCCCACCCGCAATTTCTGCTACCGGTTCACCTGACCCAGTCTGAACCGACTGAATACCACCTCTGGTAACTTGGTTGTTAAGTGAATTTGGCTTCCCCATTGACTTTGCTACTGAGAAGGTTGCAAAACGTGAACATATGATCCTAGAACCGTGATGGCGAACCTATGGCACGGGTGCCACAGGTGGCACGTGGAGCCATATCAGTGGGCATGCGAGCTCAGCTCCGGCACGCATGCGTGCGCCAGCCAGCTGATTTTCGGGCCTTCTGGGCCCACCAGAAGTCAGGAAACACATTGTTTCTGACCTCTGGAGGGGGATGGGAAGGCCGTTTTTGTCCTCCCCAGGCGCCTAGAAAGGCTCTGGAGCCTGGGAAGAGCAAAAAACAGGCCTACCAGGCCCACCGTGCCATCATGTGCCAAAAACAGGGGGAGCACGGGGAGGGGCAGGGCACATAGAATTATTGATGTGGGCACGCGTGCGTGTGACCCCACCACGCTCCCCCCACTTTTGGCATGTGATGGCAAAAAGGTTAGCCATCACTGTCCTAGAACACGCCAACTGTCATCAATACATGCCAGTTGCCAAGCATCTGAATTTTGATCATGTCACCATGGGGGATGCTGCAGTGCAGTAGTCTTAAGTAAAATGGTAATTAGTGACTTTTTTCACTGCTGTTGTGACTAAATGAATGGTTGTTAGTCAAGGACTACTTGTAACAGTGTGAATTGATCACTGCCATTGGCAACAGCCAGAAGATTCGCCAAAAGAAAGAGGGACCTGCTAAGATAGCCTAACAACCCTCATTTCATTCTTTTTACCACCTAGAAGTATATTCCTACATTACCAGAAATTTTCATTCTCAGAGCCTGAAACCACCAACATTTTGTCCTTTCCTTCCTTCTCATAGTTATGCATCTAACTTGAAAGCACAAATGTCCTTTCAAAATTCTTTACTTGATGTGTTGAGAGAGAAAGTGGGTGTCAACGTCAGAGACAGTGCATCATTCAAAGTTGCTACAATGCACCTTTTTGGAGTTGCCAGACATGTGCAGGGCAGGGGGTGCATGGGGTACACAGATGGGTGTCAGGTAATGGGACTCATACTGGGAGAGGAGCCAGGAAGGCAAGCCAGCTGCGGTCGGTTCAGAAGCCATTGTTCTGACCTAGTCTCCAAGAGTCTTGGTCCCAACAAAACCTCTTTTATTTACATGACTGCGAATTCCTTTCATTCACAGTCAGCAAGGCCTGTCCAAACAGTTTTTCAAAGGAATATTTATTAATACAGACCTTATCACACTTGGAAAGCTGCCAGGTAACTAGTTTCCAAATGCAGTACAAGGCAAAAATTGGCACAGAGTCTCTCTGAACGAGACTCTGAACAGCACAGAGTCACGGAACGAACGAATTTAAATTAAATTTGATTTATATGCCACCCTTCTCCGGAGATTCAGGGCAGCTTACAATGCATTAAACAATAGCCTTTATACTTTTGTATATTTATACAAAGTCAGTTTATTGCTCCCACAATCTGGGTCCTCATTTTAGCTATCTTAGAAAGGATGGAAGGCTGAGTCAACCTCGAGCCTGGTGAGATTTGAACTTGCAGTAATTGCAGGCAGCTGAATGTTAATTACAGTGCTTTAGTCTGCCACGCCACCAGGCTCCTGAATTGTTTCCTGCAAAAGCCCACTCCCCATTCTCTCCTCTTTTGTTCCCTATGGGAGGGGCCAATCATCCATCTAAGACTCAGAGGTGTCAAACTGGTAGCCTGTGAGCCGTATGTGTCATGTGCAGGCCACACCCACCCCAGCTCCGCGAAGGAGAAAAAATGTCACAATATGTCACGTGATGACAACATGACGCAGCGAGTTTGACCCCCATGATCTAAGTCAACAATCCACCTTATTGTTAAATTTCTTCCTACATAATGTGTGGACTGTTGTAGATATGGAAGCAATACCATATGCTAGATTAATAAATACAGGATATTACCTGCCACATTTGATGATTTAGAAGATTCTGCTTCCTGCTATCGGCCATTGCTCTGTGTTTAGAGTGGGACGTATGCATGGCTTGGAGAGCATGTGCCACAGAATAAACTGCATTATAAATACTATAGCTTTGCCCAGTCATGCTCAATTGAAAAACAGAGCTTGGAAGAGCCTCCAGGTTCTCTTCCCCAGTGCAAATTTTGTCTAAAGTGGACTTTGAGAAAGAACATCCAAAGGCTTGTTCCCAAAAGATCCTTGTAAGACTGTCTTTCTCTTCTGGAACATTGTTTCTCATCTGAAGAAATCTTTTGAATCCCATTAATTCTTTTGATGAAACCGTGAAAGAAAGAGCACCATGGATGAAGTCCATATTTTTGTCTCTTTGAAATGGAACTGAAGTGTATTCCATCTGGGCTGGGAAAATCCAAACTTTGTCTTTTCTCTCCACTGTTCTATCCAAATATTCTGAAATAGAGGAGATCATTCTGAAAATTGCCATTACATGGTTTTCAGAATACACAATCACAACACTGGAGGTAGCTGTCATCATGACACTGTATATTTTAAGATTATTATCCAGTTGTTCTCCCAACTCATTCGAAAATGCTTTTGTTGGAAGCTCTTCAATGTAATCGAAGCAGATCCCATTATGGGAAAATATGATGAGCACTTTCCTCAGAAATCTTTCACCGATCTCATTTTCATGACAAATCACCCCGATCCAAGTCCACCTAAAATGCAGCAGCAACTGGAGGATCCCCATAATTTGAAGATGTTCATTTGGAAACATGTGATGAAAGAACACTGAGTAAATCATGTCATCCATCACTGGAGCTGAGCCATATGTAAACTAAGGAGGGAAAAAAAAGGAAAATAAAATATCTCAGTCCACAAAAACAGGAAGTATGGGGAATGTTTCAGAAGAGACAATAGACCTGCCTAATTTTCAGGAGAGTAAATGGAAAGAAAGAAGGCAAGATCCCAAAGGTTCTTTTTCAAGGAGGCAATTGGACTTTCTTTCTTTTTTTTCTTCGAAGACATTTCACTTCTCATCCAAGAATGCAGTCCTCATCATCCGGTCAGAGCTGAAGAAGCTTCTCAGATGAGAAGCAAAACATCTTCAAAGAAAAAACAAGAAAGTCCAGTTGCCTCCTGATAAAAACACCTTTGGGACAACCATGACCTGGATGACTGAGAATCTCCAAGGAGAGCAATACTTACTTATTTATTATTTATTGCATTTTTCATGCTGCCCATCTCCCCTAGAAGGTGACTCTGAGTGGCTTACACATTATAAAACAAGTAAAAAATAATAATAATTAAAATATTAAAACATTTAAACTACACAGATTAAAATGGAAAATACTTGCAGAACTGTAGGACTGATGCTAGCCCTTCGATGTGGTCTAACACAAGAAGCAGAAAAAAAGGTTATTAGCTATCATATTCATAATATATGAATATTAGCTCTATCTTTACTATAACATTACTTTAATATTAGCCTGCAAGATCCTCTTATTCCCTCACGATTTCACAAAAATTTTTATAGGAGAGTTAATCTCTCTACAACAATTTCATAAGAGACACCATTATTTTCTAAAAAGTGCAGGTTGAAGAAAAGATATTTGATAAACAAGCATCACCATTATGAATAACCAGTGCCAACTAGATTAAATAAACTTTCTTCTTAGAACCATAGGTTTAAGGCTTAAAAAATCTTCTTGGTGATCTTCTACTTGAAAAACCCTGCCAAAGGTAGAAATCTAACATATAATTGTCCACCTTTCCTTGAAAATTTCCAGTGATGGAATACCTACAGTAGTGGCCAAAATTGAGGAAACCTTGTAGGAAAAGTGTATTTTCTAAAACTAGCTAGTAACACCACTTTTTTTTTTTTGGAGTAGTACCATAAAATTATATATCAATGGAAACATAATTTAATCAAGAATGTAATGCAATAACTTGTATGAAGGATTTCCTATTAGAATAGCAGTTATAGTATAAAGAAGAAAAGTGAAACACATAGAAAAAAATGAGATATTCAAAAATTATCACGTCAGTTAATATAATCTTAATTAATTAATTAATTAATGAAGAATACCTTATAACACCAGACTTGAAATTTTGGGTTTAGACAACTTAGAATTACGCCACCTTCAGTCATATCTAAGCATAGTACGTAAAATTCAGCTTCAACGACAACAATACAAGAGCACACAATAGATACAAACTTAAGGAAAACCACACCAAATTTGATTGTAGGAAATACGACTTCAGCAACAGAGTGGTCAATGCCTGGAATACACTACCTGACTCTGTGGTTTCTTCCTCAAACCCCCAAATCTTTAACCTTAGGCTATTTATTGTTGACCTCACCCCATTCCTAAGACGTCTGTAAGGGGTGTGCATAAGCGCACCAAAATGCCTACCATCCTTGTCCTAATGTCCCCCTTTTATTTGTAACCATTTCATGTATTAATAACCATGTTTATATCTCTATCTGTTATCTAATACGTGCTTGACAAAATAAATGAATAAAAATGAATAAATATAAAAAAAATACTTAATTGGGTAATCTTTATCATGAATTATGGCCTTACAACGTCTTCCCATGGAGTGAACCAAGTCTTTTAGTTCTGCAGGTGTTATAATGTGAAACCAAGATTGAATGATTGCTTCTATTAACTGGGTTTTATTGCTGGGTTGCTTCTGACTAAGAAGTTTTTTTAGTCAGCTCCATAGATTTTCAATTGGGTTAAGGTCTGGGCTAAAAAAAAAAGTGGTGTTATTAGCCATCAAACCTCAAAAATACACTTTCCTCAAAAGGTTTCCACAATTTTGGCCACTACTTTATAACTCCAAGAGATAGGCTGCTTCTATTCACAGGGAACTTTCATTGAAAGCAACAGAAAAATATTTGATCTTAATAAATTAAATCTTAAAATTATGTCAAGAGATCAGGAGGATTTATCTCTTTCCTTTATTGTAAAGAGAAAGTGAGGTGTCTTTTCCTGAAACTCATTAACAAATGAGCAGTAAATTAGGACTTGAAATTTGAAAGCATTGTGCAGCCAGATTTTACTGATGTTCTGTTTGCCATTAATTACAACCTACAGAAAAAAATTCATTAAACAGGAACACAGATATCAGATAATACACAAATGTGGGATTTTTTTAAAAAAAATAGGTCTTACCAGTGGAATTTTGTAAATGCTAAGAATGTCTGCCATCACTCGAGAGATATGAGAATTGGGTCCTGCAATAACACATACTGAGTTTTGGTGGATACTACATTTGTAGTTGGGAACCCAACTAACATGTGAAGAAAGAAGCTCCATAGAAGCAAGGTAGGTCCACGTTGCCATGAAATAGCTGTTAGATATACCGAAGCCCAAAGTGATGTTTGGCAAAATCTGAGGATTTTCATTGATCTCCTTTACAGCACAGATCAAGGTCAAGATATGCAAGTAGTTCTGTAGAAACAAACTTCAAGGGAGAGTAATGCCTCTGTGCACAACACTCGCATTTCCACCTAGAGAACCTATTGCATTTCATTTTAATAATCTTTGTTAACAACAAGGTCCAAAACCAAAGTCTATGGCCCCAAAGAAAAACAGTATGTAGAAAATAATTGTCCCCACAAGTTTCATGAGTAAATTACACATATTTGGCAGATAACTTTTTTGTTATGGCAGAAAGTGAAGAGGAACTAAAGATCCTCTTGATGCGGGTAAAGGAGGAGAGTGTAAAAGTTGGCTTGAAACTGAACATTAAGAAAATTAAGATCATAGCATTTGGCTCTCTCAATTTCTGGCACATAGATGGGGAAGAAATGAAGGTAGTGACAGATTTTACCTTCCTGGGCTCCAAGAATACTGCAGACTACAGTCAAGAAATTAAAAGACTTTTGCTCCTGGGGAGGAAAGCTATGGCAAATCTAGACAGCATACTAAAAAGCAGAGACATCACCCTGCCAACAAAAGTGCATATAGTCAAAGCTATGATTTTCCCAATTGCAATGTATGGCTGTGAAAGTTAGACCATAAGAATTGAGGCCTTTGGACTATGGTGCTGGAGAAGATTTCTGCGAGTTCCTTAGGCTACAAGGTGATCAAACCGATCAGTCCTAGAAGAGATCAACCCTGACTGCTCTTTAGAAGGCCAGATCCTGAAGATGAAATACTCAAATACTTTGGCCACCTAATGAGAAGGAAGGACTCACTGGAGAAGAGCCTAATGCTGGGAATGATTGAGGGCAAAAGAAGAAGGGAATGACAGAGAATGAGGTAGCGGGATGGAGTCACTGAAGCAGTAGGTGTGAGCTTAAATGGACTCTGGGGGATGGTAGTGGACAGGAAGACCTGGAGGAACATTATCTGTGGGGTCATGATGGGTCAGACACGACCACGACTAACAACAACAACAACAAACCACACAGAGAGTAGTGAGGACAGTTGAGAAGATTATAGGAAGCTCACTTCCCATTATTCAGGATCTTGCTTATAAGTTCTATGTGCTTAGAGCTCAAAGCATCGTTAGGGACCCCACACACCCACTTTATGGTCTGTTTCTGTTGTTCCCCTCTGGGAGCAGATTTCAAAGTATTTCTAGCAGGATTACCAGATTCTGTAACAGCTTTCTTCCCTATGCCATCCATTTGGTAAACTCACAAGATTCGTTTTTCTCACCATAAACATATATAATTAGACAGTGTTGTTTCTTGTAATCTTATTTCTCTGTGTCATATAATATATGTTGCATAATTTTGTATTTATTTATTTATTTATCTATTTATCTTGTCATGTTTATGTAGTGTAAAATTGGAGGAGGTGACCCTTTAAGAAGTGTATGCCACGAAATTTCATTTTTAATGTATGCCAATTAGTGTACATTCAAAGTGAAAATAAAGTTATTCTATTCTATATAAGCGATAGATTAGAAACTCTGAGCACAGCACAGTTAACTGATAAGAGATGAAAGTTATATTTCAATCATGGATTGACCAGCCAGATTTCAAAGCTAATATGGTTAAGATAAATAGCTACATACATGGGATCATCAAGAAGTTCTTCCGATGGAATTCTTTTGAAGGTAACAAGGTTAGACATCATGTAGATCAGAGAAATAATGCCACCAATGATGAGATCACCTGAATGGAAAGATTTGTATTGAATACTAGGATTGTTGATGGTGCATTTAGCATCATGGCATATGATCTGTGGGAGTAATGTTATCACCCACAGCCTGAAGAGTAACATAGCAAATCACATCAGTGATTTGCCAAAATTATCCTTAATATGTATGTAGGACAACCTAACATTTTGGCTTTTTCTCTTTGTTGACCTGAATGCCGAAAAGTATAGGGAAAAAAGCAGTCAGACTCATAGAGCTTGGTCTTCTAGCTTCATATTTGAACATGTTTAGGAAGAAGGAATATTAATAACATCAGTCAGTCTGGGTTTGGTCCCTGTTTTGCTCTGCTCTTTGGAACTCCCTGGACTCCATAGGAGTAGAATTAAACATGGTCAATTATGGAGCACAACATCTCTTGATCAATGCTTTCCAAAATTGCAGCAAGTTACACCATAACTTCTTTCTTACCATAATATAGCCTTTTGAATAATCAAATCTACAAATCACATTTTTTGGTCAGGTTTTTGAGTCACTCATAAATTTAATTAGTGTTCCTTCTCTGTTCAGACATGTACGTATGCATGTATTTGAACTCAAAATTTTCTGGGGTTTTTTTGAGGGGGGGAGGCATGTTTTGCAGGCATATTAGCATGAACCCTCATATTGTCCACATTTCCATCATAAAAAGAAAGCATCTTTCTACATTCTAGATACTTTTTCCCGTGTTATGTATCAGTAGTATATCCTTTTATAAACGTTCTCTTTTAAATACCATAGTGTGATTTTCAATCCTTTCAAACACATTTTCCCACTTTTCTATCTATGTTTTCTGCTGTTAATTTCCAAATGTTCTATTATCTACCTAAACATATTTCTGTTATCTATGGACCAGTGCTGAAATTCAATTTTTTTTACTACCGGTTCTGTGGGTGTGGCTTGGTGGGTGTGACTTGGTGGGCATGCCAGGGGAAGGATACTGCAAAATCTCCATTCCCACTCCACTCCAGGGGAAGGATACTGCAAAATCTCCATTCCCACTCCACTCCAGGGGAAGGATACTTCAAAATATCCATTCCCATCCCACTCCTGGGGGAAGGATGTTGCAAAATCCCCATTCCCTTAATAGTGGCCTATGCTGGGTACTGGGTCCCCTCTGGACCTTTCAGAGCCCAGCTCTGCTGAATCTTGTCCTGATGGGTTTTTTCTCCTATGTTGTGCCATGCATTTGTACAGTGGTTGTTTTGTTTCTCCGATGTACAGATCTGTACATGTCTTACTGCATTTTACTGCATATATCACATTGCTCAGTTTGTGTCTGAATGCTTTATCCTTGGAGTGGACAAGCTATTCCATCTTTTTGATATACATCTAATATGGTGAATTTTAAAACCTAGATTAACCTTAATTTTCCTGTACCATAGAAAACCATGGTACAGTACCACCCAAACCACACACATTGTGCAATTCCAGTTTTAAGTTTCCTTTATTTCTGAGCAGAACTCACTCTTTCATCCAAACAAAAAAGGACGATGCAACATACAACTTTAAATAAGTCAGTCCGTCTTCATTCCTTTGCATCTTGGAGGAGTTTATATTTGTTCTTGGATTTTGCCCTTGCCATATGAACCTATTTTTAGCTTTCTGCTACTGATTAAAAGGTACAATGGTTGTCAAATAGGTATTAGCCAAGGTGGCACAGTGGTTACAATGCAGCACTGCAGGCTACTTTGGTTGACTGCTAGCTGCAGTTCGGCAGTTCAAATCTCACTGGCTCAGGGTTGACTCAGCCTTCCATCCTTCCGAGGTCAGAAAAATGAGGACCCAGATTGTTGGGGGCAATATGCTGACTCTGCAAACCATTTAGAGAGGGCTGTAAAAGCACAATGAAGCGGTATATAAGTCTAAGTGATATTGCTATTGTTATTATTTGAAACAAAGACATCATTCTAGGCCAGTGATGGCTAACCTTTTTGCCATCGCGTGCCAGGAGAGGGGGGGTGGGGGAGGGTCGTGTACACACGTGCCCACACGCATGTGCACGCAACCCCCCTCCCCCCTCCTGGCACATGATGGCCTGGTAGGCCCGTTTTTCTTTCTTACCTGACTCCAGATCCTGTCTATTTATCTGGGAAGGGCGAAAACAGCCTTTCCCACTCCCTTGGAGGCCCTACGGAGGCTGAAAGTGGGACAGGAAGTGACATTTTTTGCTGTTCCCAGCCTCCAGAACCTCTCTAGGAGTCTCTAGGAGCCTCTCTAGGAGTCTTTGGAGGCCGGGGACAACAAAAAATGTCACTTCCTGTCCCACCAGAAGTCAGGAAATGGGCCCTTTCAGCCTCAGTAGGGCCTCCAAGGGAGTGTGAAAGGCTGTTTTTGCTTTTCCCAGATAAATAGACAGGATCTGGAGCCAAGTATGAAAGAAAAATGGGCCTTCCCCACCCACCCCAGTCCCTCCAGAGGCAGGAATCAGCCTGTTTCCCTACTTCTGGTAGGCCCAGAAGGCCCGAAAATCAGCTGGCTGGTGGGCGCATGCGCCCCAGAGCTGAGCTGGCATGCCCACTAATATGGCTCAGCGTGCCACCTGTGGCACGCATGCCATAGGTTCGCCATCACGGTTCTAGGCATTCATTTTTATCAAAGAAATTATTTCCAATAATGACAATTGTATTTTCTCTTATCTAAACATGTCCTTATTAATTTCATTCCATGTCTTACCTTAATTATTCTGAAATAGTATACAATCATGCCTAGAATCATGCTAGGGCATTGTAGTGCATTTTTTTTTTTTACTGTTCTCAGTTTTACATATTTTGTCAAGTATTGGATTCACTGAATATTTTAATAAGTATACTACTAAGAATATAAAAACTAGGGACAATTTTTTTTTGCAAACTAGAAAACAATTTGGGAACACAATTTCTCATGCATTTTCCTCTGAAAAAATATCTGACTAGAAATCAGACTAGAAGCAAATTTTTCTACAAAATACTTTTTTTCTGGAAAATGTGATATTTTTCTGGATTGATTATTTGAGATCAAATATTAACTCAAATACAAATATATGGCTGTTCTTATGCTTTTTAAAAAGATAGTTACTGCTAGATAAAAATGGGGTTGTTTTTCCTATACAGTGCATCTATTGCACTTCATTATCTTTGGAGGGGGGGGGAGAATTGTTTCTGAACAAACTTAGTACATTAAAAGCAGCTCATCAGAATGAAACTGGAAACAGAATAATATGCTTACTAATTAAATAATAACAAAAATGGATGTTTATGCTTGCTTCTTTATCAACTATTCTTTTCTGTTCAGCTCTGGCTTCAGAATAATAATGAATAAGGATTGATTCTGAACTAACTTTACCAAAGTGAAAGCCGAATGAAGTTTGAACTAAAGAGCGAAGCTTACTAAATAAGTAAATAAATAAGACAGGAGTTCAGTTTTGTTTCTTTATCAGCTTTCCCTTTCTGTTTAAATCAGGCCTCATGACAATAATATAGCATTTGGGCAAAATGATGAAGCCAAGTAAACTGGCTGCAGAAGCCAAAATTGAGAAAATCTCCACAGCTACCATGTACTTTCCCTTGCTGCTCAGATAGGTAGGAACAAACAACACCCAGACAGTACAAAAAACCAACATGCTGAAGGTGATAAATTTGGCTTCATTAAAGCTATCAGGTAATTTCCTGGCTAGGAAGGCCACTGTGAAGCTGACAGCAGCCAAGAAGCCCATAAAGCCAAGGACGATGTAAAACATGATGGTTGAACCTACATTACATCTCAGGACAATTTCTTCAACCATGGAATGCCTGTCTGAATCTGGGAATGGGGAAAAAGTTGCCAGCCATACACTACAAATAGTGACTTGTACCAGTGAGCAAGACAGGACAACAGTGTTGGCTAGTTTTTTTCCCACCCATTTGCTGATTTTAGAACCTGGCTTGGTGGCCATGAAAGCCAGAATCACTATGGTTGTTTTTGCCAATATACAAGAAAGGGCTACAGTAAAGATGATGATAAAAGCCTGTCGTTGCATGAGACATTTTACTCGGTCAGGTTGTCCAATGAAAAGCAAAGTGCAAAGGAAGGATAAAAGGATAGCAATGAGCAGAGTATAGGTGAGGCCCCTGTTGTTGGCTTTGACAATGGGAGTGTTCTGGTGTTTAATGAAGATCCCTAACACCACAGCTGAGATGAAAGAAAAGAGGAAAGCAAGACTGATCAAAGTGATTCCCAAGGGTTCTTTGTAAGATAAGAAGTTTATGTGTTTTTTAATGCAAAGAGTTTGGTCCTTATTAGGATAGGTTTCTTCAGGGCATGGGAAACAGTCATCTAACCCTGGAAGAGGAAATAGAGTCATTAAGCAGATAGGAATTCCCAAACTTTTAGAAGTATAATATTTCAGTGCCTGGAATATCCAAATATTCCTCATAGAATCTGGGAATACAAGTATTTGAAATTCAACTTATTTGCAAGGCTAGAAATATTTAAAACTGTCTGTAGAACACAATCCTTTGAAATTACTTTGAGATTACTTAGTCAGATATCATTCCATATATATATATACTTTAAAAGTGTTGGTTAGGATTTTAGCCAGAGTTTCAAAAGACCTTACAAAGTGTTTTGTTGGGATTTTGGAGGATTTTAAACTGGGATTTTAGCCAGGATTTTAAGCATTTTAACTAACAGACTTTTAATGACGCGGGAGAAAACCCGAATAACCAAAGACCTATACACACACACACG
>WNWU01000249.1:36146-57100 GCA_012654045.1 Ptyas mucosa
ATAGAATAGAATAGAATAGAATAGAATAGAATAGAATAGAATAGAATCTCTGAAGGATAAATAAAAGGAGGTGAAAGTTACATTTATCCAGCCAGATTTGACAGCTAAGAATGATAACTACATACATGGGATCATCAAGAAGTTCTTCTGATGGAATTCTTTTGAAAGTGATTAGGTTAGACATCATGTAAATCAGAGAAATAATGCCACCAATGATGAGATCAGCTGAATGGTAAGATTTGTATTTAATACTAGGTTTGTCAATGGTGCATTTAACATCATGGCATATCATGATGAGAAAGCAATTTTATCACCCACAACCTGAAGAGTAGCATAGCAAATCACTGATGTGCATTAGCCAAATGTTCATTGATACGGCTTCTGAATGTAAGACAATGCAACATTTTGGCTTTTTTCTCATAAATGACTTGAACACAGAAATGTACAACAAAAACAATCTGAATCACACAGTCTTGTTCTTGAAGCCTCCTTTTTGAGTACATTTAAGAACAAGGAATATTAATAACATCTGTCAGTGTGGGTTGGGTTCTTGTCTTGCACTGCTTCGTAAAACTCCCTAGAGTACAAAATGAAACATGGTTATTTATGGGCATGACGACTCTTGCTCTTTTGAAATTGCAGAAGAAAATAATTGATCTCATCTTGGTGTAAATGTTTCCTGACTATCTGTACAGCAACACACACAGTTAGATAGCAGAAAAATATATTGTTCTGAAAGGTAAAGAAGACCAAGGAAGATAATAAACAAAGAAAAAAAAACCAACCAACAAACAAACTAAACAAATAACACAACATAGAATAGAATATAATTCTTTATTGGCCAAGTGTGATTGGACACACAAGGAATTTGTTTTAGGTATATATGCTCTCAGTGTACATAAGGAGAATAAAATACATTCATCAAGAATAAATAGATACAATACTTAGTGATAGTCAAGGTTACTAATAAGCTATCAAGTCATACTAGGAAACAAATAAAAACAATGTAATTGAAAGATACAAGCAGCATGGGAAGAGATAGATACTAGTAAGGAAGAGAAGAATAATAGTAATACAGTCTTAGTAAATTATTTGACAGTGTTGTGGGGATTAGTTGTTAAGCAGAGTGATGGCATTTGGGGAAAAAAACTGTCCTGTCTAGTTGTTTTGGTGTGCAGTGCCCTATAGCATCTTTTTGCGGGTAGAAGTTGAAACAATTTACGTCGAGGATATGAGGGGTCTGTAGATATTTTCACAGCCCTCCTTTTGACTCATGCAGTATACAGGTCCTCGATGGAAGGCAGGTTGGTAGCAATTGTTTTTTCTGCAGTTCTAATTATCCATTGAAGTCTTTGTTTGTCTTGTTTGGTTGCAGAGCCAAACCAAAAAGTTACAGAGGTGCAGAATACAGACTTAATAATGCTTCTGTAGAATTGCAGCTCTTTGGACAGTTTGAGCTTTCTGAGTTTGCGCAGAAAGAACATTCTTTGTTGACCTTTTTTGATGACGTTCTTGATGTTAGGTCAACATCAAGGACTTGATTTTAAGTCCTGAGATATGATAGAACCTAGAAACTTGAAGGACTCTACTGTTGATACTGTGTTGTCTAGTATTGTAAGAGGTGGTAGTATAGGAGGTTTTCTTTTAAAATCTAACACCATTTCTATGGTTTTGAGTGTATTTAGTTCAAGATTGTTCTGGTTACACCACAAGGCTAGTTGTTCAACCTCCTGTCTGTATGCAGATTCATTGTTGCCTTGAATGAGACCAATCATATAACATAAACATAACATAACAATGAAAAAAAACAAGGTTTCTTAATTTGTACTGTTATAGGAGGCATAGCATCAAAGTCAGTTTTTAATATAGAGTAGGCTTTCAGAACAGAAAAAAAATAGTCAAAACGTTTTATTATCTATTAGAAATTGCTCATGGTTTTAGATCACCAAGAATTCATTACTTTTCTCTGGTCAACAATCCTTTAAATAATTATAATTTTTATTAAATAGATTTTCAGCATTAAAATTGGATCATTTTGAATTAAAGAAATGAAAATGTCAGGGTAAATGCCTAACTTCACTGTAATAACTGGCCCACAGTCATATAAGGATTAACCCACCAACCACATATCCCATCATCCCCCTGACCACTCCTTACCTTCTGGCTCCTCCCCCTGGGTATAAAAGAGCTCCCCCATGTGGAGTACAGCAGTTCCAGATTTGTACCTGCAAGGGAAGGTCAGGAGGTCAGTAGATGAGATGCTGAATAGGCTTAAATCTAACTAAGGCCTAAAATAAAAGGATTGATAAAAGAATTACTTTGTACCTTGGGTTATTGGGTCAGGTCCATCCCATCACAAAATGGTAGCAGAGGATGGTTACCCATAACTCCAAAAATGACTGAGCCAGCTGTTTACTCAGGAAAGAAAAATAGAGTAAACACGAGGTCAGTCACCAGGCAGATGGCTGCACAGCTCACCCCCAAAGGAGCTGCAGTGAGAACCATGGCAACCGAAAGTGAGTGCCCCGGAGACATGGACTCACTGGATGGAAACGAAGGACAACGTGAAGGAACAAGAGGCTATGAACAAAAGACGCCGCAAAAGGAGAACCGGCTCAGGGAGTCTATCCTGAAACTGATGAAGAAGACCTCATCGCGAAACTCCAGGGTCTCCTCGAGAACCACGGAGCAGCGATCAAGGCCCCAGAGTTGATCCAAGAAGCCACCAGAACAGTAAGAGACAGGCCAGCCCAGTCGGACAACTTAGAGCCAGCCGTATCCAGTTTTGCGCCATCCTCCCGGTGGCCATCTTGGAATGGCCAACAACCAATGGGAAGCTGGGATTTGAACCTAATGGTGCGAAACATCCTAGACCCCGAAATGAACGGGGGACAACCCGGGGGCAACTGCAACGGACAACCACCGAACAACTGAAGCTCGCCAACCGAGCTGGAAATGGAGAAGGCCCTGTAGACACTAGCGGCTGTGCTAGACCCTACCTCCAGGCTTACCGCATAAGCTGCTAGCCCAGAAGACATTCCCAAAAGACTTACGGCAGGTGAAAGAACAACAATCGCCTGCCACGACCACCGATCAACAGCAGCCGCCTTGCCACCACCACGACAAACAACGACCAGGCTGCACCACCTGACACCCAAGCCATGACAGAAGGAGACCAGGCCGGATACCCACCATTCCTGCAACCACCACTGGGATTCGCCTTACACCCGGGATCCACCTCTCATGGATGAGGATCCTCCACAGTCGCCGCTGCAGCCACTGCTGCTGCCACCATCACTGCCGCTGCTGCCACTGATTCACCGTTGGACCCATGGAGGCTTCACCCACTGTCCGCCGCTTCCAGCCAAGCATCCAGAGAGGAACCAGCCGCATAGAGAGAGACCCAGAGGCTCAGCACCCAGCCCAGGTCCTCCAGAGGCGAGTCCGACCTTCACCCAGCAGGCTGGGCCTCCAGCAAGGAGCCACGGCCAGGAGCTCCTCATCCGATGGGATCCAATGCCGAATGAGCCTCACGCATGCTTAGTCGCCACCTGTAACAAGAGGAACAGTGAACATAGAGAAAAGTCAGTTCAGACTTGCATCAAATATACCATTGCCTTATTGCGAGTTCAGTCACATCCTGGACCATGGACAGCTACCCTCTGTAAGTAGCTATTGTAGCAATTCTGGGTCAATGAACATTAATCTGCCAAAATTACAGATAGATGGGGGGAATCTCATAGAGTGGAGCCAACAGTTGCAAGTTGCTTTCATGAAAGAAAATGCACTTTTTCTGATTAATAGACCTCCACCAAAACCTTGGTAGCTAGAAGTTGACTGTATATACCATAAGGCTTTTTACATATTGCTAACAGCCATTCCCCCAACTATGTATCCCACCATTGGTAACAACCTTACTGTGTCTGAGGTAATGCAAAAGTTATACAGCTTGTTCTACAGTCAGAGTAGGGCCAAACCACAAAAATTTCCAGGGAATTCTACTCAGCTAGACATAGGACAGGGGTTCCCATGAGCGAGCACATACTAAAATTAAATGCAACCAGAGCCAAGCTCATGCAGAGGGGGGAAATAATAACAGAAGAAAGCATGATGAGCATTATCATCAATTCACCAGATAGCAGCTGGGATAACTTTGTAATCCAGCTGGATAGTCTCAACTTAGAACACTTGTCCCTAGGCACACTCATAAATAGATTAATAGCCGAGGACAGCCTGAGAAGGGACCGCCACCTATCCAGGAGGGAACCCAGACCCATAAAAAAGGTTGAGTTCCAAGATAGGGCAAGGAATACCCCTGAATGCTTTACTTGCGGTTCCAGGAACCACCTAAAAAGGGATTGTCCCAGGAGCAATAGAGACAGGGGATACAACAATTACAAAGGAAGACATTCACCAGATCGCAGGGGGAAGCAATCCCCAGAGCGCAGACCTTTCAAAGAGCGAGGGCGTGGGTGGTCACCCAATCCCAGAAGACAGCATGAATGCAGAGATAACTCTAGAGACAGCTACCCAGGGTCCATGTATGGCTTTAAATGCAATAACCCAGACAGTAGACAGGAGGTGAGGGAGGACATGTGGCTTTTGGATTCGGGAGCCATTGACCACACAACGTATGACCCGAGACTATTCAATTCACTCAACAAAGTAGACTTCAAGTTGAGAGTAGCCAACCAGAGTAGTGTTCAAGTAGTGGGGAAAGGGAACATACACATACTACAAATTGGAGAAATAGAGGTGGTATTATATGTGCCTGAAATACTCCATAATGTGTTATCCACCACTAAGCTCACGCGAGGCACAGACAACAAAATAGTATTCAGAAATGGGGAAGCCTATGTACTCAGACAACGAAATGAGATCAGGGAAGTAACTTATACTGGAGGGACTACCTTACTTCACACCTGGTAAGGGGAACAAAGGAAGTGTCAACACAAGCATAGTAAATGGGGATGACGGAAACACAAAACCAGAGGGGGTACATCAGGAGACAGACAACTGTAAGAAATCCGGTAAGAACACTGTCTCTATTGGAAAACCAATGCATGATGACTGTGCACACCTCCTTCACAGAAGGCTGGGGCACATCAGCTTCCCTGTTGTAAAGAGAATGCCTGAATGTACTGAGGGACTTAAAGTAAAAAACTGTGATAACTATTTAGAATGTTCAATCTGTAAGCGCTCAAAAATTAAGGTTAAGACTAGGCCTAGAAAATCAGAGAGAACCACCGAGTCCCCCTTCCAACTCGTACATATGGACTTAGTAGGGCCTTTAAAACCATCTATCAGACATAGAAAAAGGTTTTTTCTAACTATTGTAGATGATTATAGCAGGTATGGGTACATCTACTCACTTAGACACAAGAGTGAGGTACCACAAAAATTCAAAGAGTTCCACAAAAGAATAGAATTACAGCATAACACAAGAATAAAACAAATAATGACTGACAGGGGGTCAGAATTTATGGCAAAGGAATTCGCGAGGTGGTTAAGAGAACAGGGCATAACGCCTTACTCCACATCTCTTTTTTCGCCATTTCAAAATGGAGTCTCGGAGAGAAAAAACAGGGTACTCCAAACCATGATGAGGTGCGTTTTGGAGGATGCGGAACTGGGACAATCTTTTTAGTCCAAAGCACTACACTATTCTAACTACACGCTAAACAGACTATGGTCAAGTTCCATTAACAAAACACCATATGAAATGCTGTATAAAAGGAAGCCTAACCTGGCACATCTACACATATTCGGTGCCCCAGCAGATGTCCACATCCCCAGGCAACTGAGGAGAAAGGGGGATAAAATATCCAAGAGGTTGAAGTTCGTAGGGTACGAACCAGGAACGAAAGGCTACAGGTTCATAGATAGCAACAACAGGTTTATAGTATCCAGATCCGCTAACTTCCACGAAAACTCAAACTGGTCAAGGCTCCACTCCAATGACACCCTCACTAACAAAGACACACACAACCATAGCCAAGGGAAAGAAAAAGTAGTCACAGGGAAAATAAAGGAGACTAGTTTAGACAAGGCCAAACATCGCAAAACATGCACAAAAGAATGGAAAGAAGGGCAGCCCACTCTAAACTTAGACAGCCTAACAAACAAAGAGGTCGAGCACACGCATGAAGCAGACACCTCCCCAAGTAGACCCATAAGAGAAAATAGAAATAAGTTACCAAAAAGACTAGAGGACTACATAATGACCATACATAATAACAATATCGCACCTAACTCCTATGAGGACATACTTAACCTTCCACATGAAGAGAGAGAGAAATGGAAGTTAGCTATGGAGAAAGAAATTGGCAGCTTAAAAGACTTAAATGTGTACTTACCAGCCCAAGTACCAGAACACAAGAAACCTATTGGAACCAAATGGATGTTCAGGGTTTGAACAAAACACTGGAAAACAACAAAGCCTTATACAAGGCTAGGCTGGTCGCACAAGGGTTTGCCCAGAAATACCCGGAAGACTACACTGACACCTACTCATCCACCGTCAGGGCTGAGAGTGTCAAAAGTGCACTAGTCATAGCAACTGTACTGGGGCTTGAGGTGTTCCAATACGATGTGCAGACCGCATACCTCCACACTGAACTGGACAAGGAAATATACATTAAAGCACCTCCAGGTTACAATGAAGGGGAGAACTGCACTTGGCTCCTGAAAAAGAGTTTGTATGGACTTAAGCAATCGGGCAAGAGGTGGTACGACTGCCTAGCCAAAGCTCTCAACTCCATGGGCTTTGCAGCCACCTCAGCCGACAAATGTTTCTTCACGAAAAGAGAAAATAACTTATTTGAAAGCATACTTGTCTACGTAGATGACATCCTATACATAGGCAAACACAAGGATAAATGTGAAAAATTTGCCACTGAATTGGGAAGCCATTTCTCCCTAAAATCACTAGGTGAAATTGACAAATACCTAGGAGTCCATGTAACTAAGACTGATAGAGGATACAGACTTTCACAAAAAGAAAAAAATCACTGAGTTACTATCTAAATGCAACATGTCAGAGTCAAAGCCCAGTGACATGCCTATGCAGCCAGACTTTCTGAAAAAACATGTATGGTGAATACGAGCCCTTTAACGACAACAAACTGTACAGGTCTACCATAGGGTCACTACTATACATTGCAAATTGGACTAGACCTGATATCGCCCTGGCAGTCAACTTATTATCCCGACATGTGAGCAAGCCCACCTCTTTCCACTGGGATGCCATCAAGAGGTTACTCAGGTACCTCAAATACAGCATCGATGCACAGCTTTACCTTGAGCCAGAGACAACAGCAAAACCAAAACTGACCTGCTATGCTGATGCTGACTGGGCAGGGGATATTCAAAGCAGAAAAAGCACCTCAGGTTATGTACTATTTCTCAATGGTAGTCCCATCCATTGGCACACTGGGAAACAGAAACTGGTAGCCACCTCTATCACAGAGGCAGAATTCGTCTGTCTATCCAAAGCTACTAATAACCTGATATGGTTTGATGATTTATTAAGTGATATCTGGGGGGAACCATCCTACCCAATAATAATACACGAAGACAACAAAGCTGCCATAGAAATATCAAAAGCTGATGCTGTAGGACCGTGATGGCGAACCTATGGCACGGGTGCCACAGGTGGCACGCGGAGCCATATCGGTGGGCACGCGAGCATTGCCCTAGTTCAGCTGCAATGCGCATAAGCACGCCGGCCAGCTGATTTTCAGGCCTTCCGGGCCCACTGGAAGCTGGGAAACAGTCTGTTTCTGACCTTCGGAGGGCCTCTGGGGGTGGGGGTGGGGAAGGCCCATTTTTCGCTCTCCCCAGGCTCCAGAGGCTTTCTAGGGGATGGGGTGCATTGCATTATGGGTGTGGGCACACACATGCATGACTCCCCTGCGCTCCCTCCGCTTTTGGCACGTGATGCCAAAAAGGTTAGCCATCACTGCTGTAGGACAACGGTGAAGACACATTGATATAAAATGCAAACATGTTAGGAGTTCACAGAGTTGGGTTTCATTAGAGCTGTACATTGCAACACCGAAGAGCAGACTGCTGATATAGTAACAAAGCCCTTACCACACAAGCAACACTCATACCTCAGGTCTAAGATATGTGTTCATATGTACGCCATGTGCATGACATGTATGTATAAATTGTATATCTGTATTCAGTTAGACATTTAGAGGGGGTTTTGTCAGGATAAATGCCTAACTTCACTGTAATAACTGGCCCACAGTCATGTAAGGGTTAACCCACCAACCACATATCCCATCATCCCCCTGACCACTCCTTACCTTCTGGCTCCTCCCCCTGGGTATAAAAGACCTCCCCCACGTGGAGTACAGCAGTTCCAGATGTGTACCTGCAAGGGAAGGTCAAGAGGTCAGTAGATGAGATGCTGAATAGGCCTAAACCTAACTAAGGCCTAAAATAAAAGGATTAATAAAAGAATTACTTTGTACCTTGAGTTATTGGGTCAGGTCCATCCCATCACAGAAAAATAGGGCAGAGTAATAAAAAAGTGAAGAAGAAATAAATCAAAAGAAATAGAGCAAAATGAAGAAGAAATAGAGAAAGTGGCAAAAATAAGTGGCTTCTGAACAGTAGTTAAGATAAGTAGATACATTTATATTTTGCCCCCTCTTTCTAAGGTTACATCATAATTTCCTTTTTTCATAATATCTTTTAAATCCATACATCACATTTTTCTCTTTCAGTAAAAGGTCTGTAAGATATTTTGAGTCACTAATAAATGTAATTACTGTTCTTTCTCCAATCAATATGTAGGTACTGTATTTTTCAGAGTATAAGACGCTCCAGAATATAAGACTCACCTTACTTTTTCGGGAGGAAAATAAGGGGAAAAAATCTGCCTCTGCTTATCAGCATCCATCAGTATTCATCTGGCTAGCGTCCTGTCAATGTGTGAGAGAGTTGAGGGCTGTTTGGAAATTGAAACAGTATTTGCAACAAGGAGACAGCAAGGAGCCTGGGCATGGCTTAGCTCAACTGTTCTATACTAAAGCTGCATGCTGCTCTGAAACTAAAACTGAAACTCCTCTCCTCTGCTTGTGTTTTGCTTGTATTTACTACCATTGGAAAACCTGCTTTTGGTATTGTATATTTACTTCATGTGTTATATTATGTATAAAGAGGAGTTATTGAATCCTGCTGAATCAGTTACTTGTGTGTGCTTTCTGGATGTGATTGTTGCTGCAAACTCTGACACATCCTTGCAGCAAATAGCAAACTGCAAGGTCACCTTCAGCACATTATTGCAGCCTGATTCAGCATGAGTAGCTGATTGGAGGATGGATCGGCCTCCCAGAATAGCCCCAATCAGCTGTTCCAGGCTGCAGGGATTGCCACAGACCATCGCCGCCTCTGCCTCATGTTTTTGGCCTCATGGGTGGGGCTACATTCAGTGTATAATATGCACCCAAATTTTCACCCTTTTGGTGGGAGGGGGAAGTATGTCTTATATGCCAAAAAATATGGTAGGTAGGTAGCCCCAAAATTTCCTGGTGTTGTTATATACAAGTTCATTAGACATATTTACGTGACTCCTCATGTTGTCTGCATTTCCAACATAAATTAGAAACTTCTTTATGCATTCTAGATAATTTTTATGATGCTATATATCAGTGGTATATTATTTTATAAAAATATTTTTAAAATTATTTTAAAATGTAAATTTTAAAGTAATACATTTTAAAATATTTTAAAATGTAAATTTCACTCCTTTCAAACATGTTTTCTTACTGTTTTTTCAACTTCAAATTATGTCTTCTCCTGCTCATTTCCAAATGTCCTACTATCTATCTGAAATATTCCAAGGGTGCTTTTTCAAAAGGCAAATGGACATTCTTTGCTTTTCCTTGAAGACATTTTGCTTTTCATCAAAGAAGCTTCTGCAGTTTCGACTGTAGTGAAAAGTGAAAAAAAGTATTTCCCATGGGGTACCTGATGTTAGGATTCATACAAAATACTGGAACCAATCAACCCTCGGTTGTCTAAGGAGAAATCATAAATTTCTTGGAGGACTGAGCTGCTAGACTATCTTGGAATAAAGTCAGATCAGTGATGGGATGCTGCTGGTTTAAAAACCGGCTTGGTGAGCGCGTACCTAAAGCGCTTCCACGCAGCACTGAAAATCGAGCATTTAGAAGCTCAGCTGCTTACCTTCCAAGCCAGCAATGGTAAGTAGAATAGTGTGTGTGTGTGTGTGGGGGGGGGGGGAAATCAGCTGTGCCATGTGATTGAGATGAGCTAGAAAGCAGAAAATAAAGGACAGGATAGAGCAGGTGTAGGTGGGTGGGGCCAGTTGCTTGCGGAGCTATGGATTTGCCCAAACTGGTCTGAAATGGCTGACTACCACCTCTGGGTGAGATGATCGAATCTTTTAAGGAAAAACATGTTCCTGGGTGGGTAGGTGATAGTCACCACCACCAACATTCATACCTCCACTTATTTTAACTAAGTTAGCTTCTTTCAGAACAGCAAGTTCATTCTGTTAGTTTTAGTATACTTTAAAACATTTCAACATCTTCTTCCTCCTCCTTTTCTATGGCTTCTCTTCTCATTGAATTAATGGCAGTTAATTAATTGCTATATTTCAATCAGTAGAGTCATCCCATTCAGACCTCTCTAATATCTTTGAGTCCTATAGTATTAAGTTTTCCAGTCCTGTCAGACTCAAGGAACCAGAAACAACATGGTGAACTAATCAAGTGTTATGTTTATTGTTGCTCACCTAGACACAGGAATCTTGAAAGACTAAACCATATGTTGCATGACTATTTTATAAATTTATTTGTTTGTTTGTTTGTTTGTTTGTCAAGCATATATAAGATAACAGGTAAAAGTATAAACATAATTTGAATATATGAAAAGAGTAAATAAAAAGGAATATTAGGACAGGGACGGTAGGCACGCTGGTGCACTTATGCATGCCCCTTACATGCCTCTTAGGAATGGGGTGAGGTCAACAGTAGACAGTTTAAGTTTAAAGTTTTGGGGATTTGGAGAAGAAACTACAGAGTCAGGTAGTGCATTCCAGGCATTGACCACTCTGTTAACTGAAATCATATTTTCTGCAATAAAGTTTGGAACAGTTTACCTTGAGTTTGTATCTATTATTTGCTCGTGTATTGTTGTGGTTGAAGCTGAAGTCATTGACAGAAAAAAACATTGTGGCAGATAATTTTATGTACTATGCTTAGGTCAGACTAAAGTCAGCATAGTTCTAAGCTGTCTAAGCCCAAAATTTGAAGTCTGATGGCATAAGATATTTTATTGCAGTTTGAGGAATGGAGGACTCTTCTCATAAAATATCTCTGGACTCTCTTGATTGTATTTATGTCCAATATGCAGGTTCCAGACAGATGAGCTGTATTCAAGAATTGGTCTAGCAAATGTTTTGTATGCTCTAGTTAGTAATACAAAATACTGCAAAAAAATCTAGGGAAGATCTCCCTTCAGCCTCTTCCACCCCACAAGGGACTCAAGATTACTCAGCTATTTCATTACCCTTGAACTCAGCACCCAGTTCCACCACAAGTGCCTTTCTTGTTCATTTTCTACACGCTGAACTTTAGTATGGACTCGATAAAAATAAATAAATATTTTGAGCCAATAATTTTCCTAAAATTGAATGCTATGTTTCAATGGCATGGTTAGCTGGAAGAGGGACTTTCTTCTTAGTTCTGGGATGAGAAGAGGAACTGTATGTAGAAGTGCTGAAAACTCAGGCTACATTCCAGCTGATTGAGTGTAATGCATCTAAAGAGAGCAAATAGGATGCAACAAAAATACTTGTGGGAAGGGATAAAAAAATATGGCTTGAAAGATGTTGCAGAAAAGATATAGAAAGAATGGTTAATTCTTGTTAATTATTGAAAAAGAAAAAAAATTGTACAGATCCTCTAGCAAGATAACTTTAAAACATTTTGTTGTTCTTTTCCTTCAATACTTTAAGCCCACGATGGTGAACCTATGCCATGTGTGGCCAAAGTGGCATGCAAAGTCATGTCACCCAGCACGCGCAGCCTTGTTTGTTTGTGTTCTGGATTTCTGGCACATGTGCGTGCATGATGATCAGCTGTCCTTCATGTATGTGTCAGTGCCAAAAACTGGTGTCCGTATGTGCGCCGGCCAGCTGATTTTCGGGTGCGCATGTGTGCCAGAACCCAGAATTTTGGCTTTTCCGGAACACAATTCCTTTGTGCGCATGGCAGTGCCAAAAACCAGTCTGCTCATGCATACCAGCAAGCTGATTGTTGGGCATGCATCCACGCTAGAACCCAGAAGTTTGGGTTTTCCAGAGTGTAGCCCTGATGAGCGCGCATGTGTGCAAAATTTCCACACAACCTTTTTGGCACTCGATGACGAAAAGGTTCACCATCACTGCTTTAAGCCATTTTCTAGTGTGCTTCATATAGATCTGTGGAGAGATACTCTTCTCTTCTGTTCTCTTTGTGGTACTTAGATAACCTAATTATTCCAATTTGTTTTTTGTTTGTTTTATTTATTTATTTATTTATTTATTTATTTATTTATTTATTTATTTATTTATTTTACTTATATGCCGCCCTTCTCCCAAAGAACTCAGGGCAGCTCACAGAAATTAAAACAATGAAAACAATAAAAATAGCTACAAAATAATCAATTAAAATCTCCCAATTAAAATCACACGTCAGATCAGCAAATTTGTTGGAAAAGCCATGTCTTCAGGTCATGGCGGAAAGAGCGGAGGTTGGGGGCCATCCGGAGCCCCGTGGGTAACCCATTCCAGAGGGTTGGTGCACCCACAGAGAACGCCCTCATCCTGGGCGCCACCAGCCGACATTGTCTGGCCAATGGCACCTGGAGGAGGACAGTCCTATGTGAGCGCACAGGGCGGTGGGAGGCAGGCAGAAGGTGGTCCTGCAGGTACCCCGGGCTGCAGGCACCCTGGTTTTAGACATTTCATTAAAATAGTCACCTTTATGATATTCTATTTCTATATTTATTATAATAACTGCAGTATAGATTTTATTGTTTTGTGGTGTTAAAATGTCTGATATAGTGATGAACTCAGTGAAGATTTACATTTATATGGTTTTGTATTGTTGACAAAGAAAAAAAATAGCTGGAAATAGCATTCTGCAAATTCAGAGAAAAGCTGGGAAAAGAGACGGAGTTTTCAATCTTTTTCCCCCTCTGGAATTCTAATTTGAAAACTCAGGGTACAAATGAGATTTTTCTTCAGACTGATCTTTTTCTGCATAATGTAACACTGAACTGCATGGAACATTTGGCATCAAGTATAAATACATGAAAGATTAATATATGGCTGGTCCTGTATTTTTATAAGAAAATTTATCTACACCTGAGATAACGAATGCGGTTGTCATTCCTATGCAGTGCATACATGGATTATTTTGAGTAAAAAAATTGCATCTGAGCAAACTTAACCAAATTTAAACCAGTTCATCAGAATGAAGCTTGAACTAGAGACTAAGAAAGTAAAAAGCTTAATACATAAATACAAAAAAGTGAAAGTTTACGTTTGTTTTTTTACAAGTTGTTCCTTTCTGTTCAAATCAGGCCTCAGAACAATAATGAAGCATTTAGGAGAAAAGATGCAGCCCAGCAATCCAGCTGCAGAAGCCAAAATAGAGAAGATCTCCACAGCTACCATGTATTTCCCTTTAGTGCTCAGATAGGTAGGAACAAACAATAGCCAGACACTACAAAAGACAAACATGCTGAAGGTGATAAATTTGGCTTCATTAAAGCTATCTGGTAACTTCCTGGCTAGGAAGGCCACCATGAAGCTGATAGCAGTCAAGAACCCCATATAACCAAGGACAATGTAAAACATGATGGCTGAACCTTCATTACATTCCAGGACAATTTCATCAGACACTGAGTGCATGTCTGAATCTGGGAATGGGGGAGAAGTTGCCAGCCATATACTACAGATGGTGATTTGCACTATGGAGCAAGATAGGACAATAATATTAGCCAGCCTTTTCCCCACCCATTTCCTGATTTTGGAGCCTGGCTTGGTGGCCATGAAAGCAAGAACAACTATTGTAGTTTTCCCCAATATGCAAGAAAGGGCGATGGAGAAGATGATGCCAAAAGCAGTTTGTCTCATAAAACATTTTACTTGCTCAGGTTGCCCAATGAAGAGAAAAACACAAAGGAATGAAAACAGAAGAGCAATGAGAAGAATGTAGGTGAGATTTCTATTGTTAGCTTTGACAATGGGTGTGTCCTGGTGTCTAATGAAGATCCCCAGCACCACAACTGAGATGAAAGAAAAGAGGAAAGCAACACTGATCAAGGTGATTCCCAAGGGTTCTTTGTAAGACAAGAAGACTGTGTGTTTTTTAATACACAGAGTTTGATCCTTATTAGGGTAGGCTTCTTTGGGACATGAGAAACAATCATCTAAATCTGGAAGAGGAAAAAAAATTGTGTCAGCTCAGGCTTCCTCAAAATTCAGAAGTGTTGTATTATAGTACCCAGAATTTCCACACCTTCATTACATTGTCTGAATTGACTGGGATCAACTCCTTAGAAAATACTGTGACATGATCAGTGGTGAAATCCATTTTTTTAAAATACTGGTTCTGTGGGTGTGGCTTGGTGGGCATGGCAGGGGAAGGATACTGAAAAATCTCCATTCCCGCCCCACTCTAGGGGAAGGATAGTACAAAATCTCCATTCCCTCCCCACTCTGGGGCCAGCCAGAGATGGCATTTGCTCAAAAATTTCTACTCAAAATTTCCACTACTGATTATCTAGAACCTGTCAGAACCTGCTGGATTTCATCCCTGAACATGATGTGAAATTTTGTGTAATATGATTTGATTTGGTATGCACATTTGATATTGGATTGAATCTCATACTACTGCTTTAGAAGAAACAAATCTTGATATTACACTGCATGCCCAATTTTTATAATAGTTTATTTTGCAAGCATCCTCCCTCTGAGTCCATCTGCCTTTTTGATGATTACCTTCACCCTTTAGTCTTCACATAATGTTTATTTTACTAATTTATTCAAAACATGTGTATAGCTGCTCATCTCATACCAAACTCCAGATAGCTACCAGTCAAGAATTAAAATAATATCAATAGTAAAACAACATAAACAATAAAATAATCTTGTTGGGGAGGGAGCAGGGGTGAAATTCTCCCAATTCAGACTGGCTCGGGTGAGTGATGGCGAGTGATGGCGGTGGGCAGTTCAGAGAACCAGTAGCAAAAATCCAACTGAGCCTTGCGATCATCAGAGCCTTTTTTTTCTTTTAAATTGCTCTGACGATCCAAGCTCTGACGATCCAAGTTCTGATGATCCAAGCTCTGATGATCCCAGCTGAGTTGCCTGCTAATCAGGCAATTCAGCTGCGATCATCAGAGCCTTTTGAAAGCATTTTAGATTTCACTCCTGGGAGGGACTGTTCCATAGGGCAGGGATTGTCACAGAAATGGCATGCAATCAATGATGACCATAGTGACTTATTTTAGCGTTCTTTGCCTTTCTCAATTATAAGAATGCATAATCAATAATGTCTTATATGTCAGGGTTCCAAGTAATAACTCCATAGAAAGCTGAACTCCAAGGCAGGCAAGTTCAAAGAACAATTTTATTGGAGATACGATATTGGCACAAGCTGGTGAAAACTGACTCTGAAAGTTTCCGCGGTTTTCACCTGATTAAAAGTGAAAGTTCCCCCTTCCCCCAGACAATCAGTCACATTGTCTCCATGGTCACGTGGCTGGCATGAATGAATGCCAAAGGCACACGGAATGCTGTTACCTTCTCACCAAATGTGGTCCCTATTTTTCTACTTGCATTTTTTATGTGCTTTCGAACTGCTAGGTTGGCAGAAGCTGGGACAAGTAACGGGAGCTCACCCCATTATGCAGCACTAGGGAGTTGAACCGCTGAACTGCTGACCTTTTGATCAACAAGCTCAACGTCTTAGCCACTGAGTCACCACATCCCTTAGAATTGGCATTACGTTTTGGTGAAGATAGCCTGAACCCTTCACATACAGGGTTCTATCTTAGGCAAAATGATCCTGAGTATTGTTTCGCAAGTGTTGGAAATTATAGACATTGTGCTTTAATTTGAACACCCTTTTAAGTCTCTCTGTCTCTCTCTCTCCCCCTCTCATACTGCAGTGTAGACTGATCTCTTCAAATCTGTTGTCCACTGTTTTGTTCTCTGGATTGCCTTGTATATGCACGGATCTCCATGGATTATCTTTTATGTTCACTACACAGTATTTCAGTTTACCCTATTTATCCTTGCTTGATCTCACTTTTGTGAGTTGGGGCCATGTTTACCTGGGACAATCTCATGAATATTCTGGTACAAAATTTTTATTTTTAGGATCTGTGGGGATGAATGCCCCAACTACCAGGAAACCTGGTAGTATTTTGAACCTATTCGCCTTCAGAACTATAAGATATGAGCTGTTCTTTCATAGAATCTCTTACCTGTCTGGTTGGCAATTTTCCCTTCTGGGCAACAAAGGCATTTGTAACAGCAAAATGGCTTCCCTTCTATTTTGATCTTGCTGTACCCCAAGGAGCAATGATCATTGCACAGAGAAAGAGGTTGTGTCTGTTAGTAAAGGAAAATGCCATCTATTTAGAATTTAAACATTAGCAATCTAACATGTTACCATTTTAGAGGAATATTTCCTTTCCTTTTTTTTTATTAGAATGATCAATCATTCTATGTTAGCTTACTAGGCTTGGCTTACTCCTTAAAATATCCTTCTGGGATAATCAGGTGTGTAAATGGAAAGGTTTCTTATTCATCTGATAGATATCAAAGATTTGGATTAGTTAGCTCTGAAGGAGGAGTAAGGTAAAGGTTCCCTCGCACATATGTGCTAGTCATTCCTGACTCTAGGGGGTGGTGCTCATTTCCATTTCAAAGTCGAAGAGCCAGCAGTGTCCGAAGACATCTCCATGGTTATGTGGCCGGCATGACTAAACACCAAAGGCACACAGAACGCTGTCACTTTCCCACCAAAGGTGGTCCCTATTTTTTCTACTTACATTTTTTATGTGCTTTCGAACTGCTAGATTGGCAGAAGCTGGGACAAGTAATGGGAGTTCACCCCATTACTCAGCACTAGAGATTCGAACTGCTGAACTGCCAAACTTTCGATTGACAAGCTCAGTGTCTTAGCCACTGAGCCATCACATCCCTTTTGAAGGAGGAGTACATTGAATTATTTTTCTTAAGCAAAATCCTAAAATTTGAAGTCCTGTGCTTTTCATGTACTTGATTCCTTAATTTGTGCATCTGTTCAAGTGAACAATTCAAATATCAGCTGAAGTATGTGCAGTGAACCATCCTTAGAAAAATGAATAAATGTTACCTGGTTAAAAATATTGGGCCAGATAATATTATCTGCTGATAGAGAGAGAAGGTTTGCGAGTTGAAGTGATGGATCTACTTTTCCAACTTTGACCCTAAGAAAGGATAGATTTTGGAAGGTGACCCAGTTGATGATATCAAAACCAGATACAACCTTTCCATTCTGGTCAAAGAAAATGTTTTCTCCAAAACTGTTGTTAAATGAGACTTTTTTCAGGTAGCGATGAAGCTGAAGGGAAGAACATGACAGTAATTAATAGAAGTATACAAGAACGGCAAAAATATACAATAGTATTATTTTCCAAAGGTATTCTTGCATTTCAGAAGGAAGGGAAAGGAGGGAAAGAAAGGAAGGAAGGAAGGAAGGAAGGAAGGAAGGAAGGAAGGAAGGAAGGAAGGAAGGAAGAAAGAAAGAAAGAGGGAGGGAGGGAGGGAGGGAGGGAAGGAAGGAAGGAAAGAAGGAAGGAAGGACAGAAGGAAGGAAGGAAGGACAGAAGGAAGGAAGGAAGGAAGGAAGGGAAGGGGAGGGAGGGAGGGAGGGAGGGAGGGAGGAAGGAAGGAAGGAAGGAAGGAAGGAAGGAAGGAAGGAAGGAAGGAAGGAAGGAAGGAAGGAAGGAAAGAAGGAGCATACCTTCCATACATGATGATTGAAAAGCTTGTGTTTCCCACTATCAGTTGCTGATCTGTGTTTGGAAGGAGATGTAAGGAAAGCTTGTACACCATGTGCTACAGCGTAGACTGCATTGTAGATACTGTAGCTTTGTCCAGTCATACTCAATTCAAAAACAGAGTCTGGAAGAGCCTCCAGCTTCTCTTCCCCAGTGCACCATTTCTCCGACTTTGGGTTTAAAATGGACTTTGAGAAAGAGCATTCAAAGGCTTGCTCCCAAAAGACCCTTGAAAAACTGTCTTCGTTTTCTGGAACACTGTTTCTCAACTGAAGAAATCTATTAAACCCTAATGCTTCTTTGAATGAAACCGCAAAAGAAAGAGCACCATGGATAAAGTCCATGTTCCAGTCTCTTTGAAATGGAACTGAAGTATACTCCATCTGGGCTGGGAAAATCCAAACTTTGTCTCTCCTCTCAACTGTGGCCTCCCAATATTCCGAAACAGAGATCATTCTGAAAAGAGCCATGACCTGGTTCTCACAATATACAATCACAACACTGGAGGAACTTCTCATAATGACTTCGCATACTTTAACAAAACCATTCATTTGTTCTCCCATCTCATTTGAAAAAGCTATTGTTGGAAACGCCTTAATATAATCGAAGCATATTCCATTTTGGGAAAACACGATGAGCACTTCCCTCAGAAATCGTTCGCCAATTTCATTTTCTTGAAAAATTATCCCAATCCAGGTCCACTTAAAATGAAGCAGCAATTGGAGAATCCCCGTAATTTGAAGTTGTTCATTTGGAAACATCTGATAGATGAAAGCTGTATGAATCATGTTATCCATCACTGGAGCAGAGCCATATATGAACTTAGGAGAAAAAGAAAATGCAAAATGTAGGCATATGAATTTGATACAGTTAAATCTGACTAAATCATATTGTTACTTTGATTTTCAGGCTTATACATAACTCACTGAGGATGTTACTTTAATTTCTTTAAAGTTAAGGGCACAAAACGGTCACCGTTTTGGGAAATCCATTGTTTCTAAAAATGTTATGATTCAATTTGATCATTTTCAATGTGGGCAGAATTCATTATATTTGGGGAAACAGTGAAGTATTGTATAGAGCCACAGTGGAGCAGTGGTTAGAGGCAGTTCTGCAAGCTACTTCTGCAATTTGGCAGTTCAAATCTCACCGGCTCAAGGCTGACTCAGCCTTCCATCCTTCCGAGGTGGGTAAAATGAGGACCCAAATTGTTGGGGGCAATATGATGACTCTGTAAACTGCTTAGAGAGGGATATAAAGTGGTATATAAGTCTAAGTGCTATTGCTATTGCTAGATAGCCTCTCTCTAGGGTGCACCAGAGAGATCTAAAGAATTGTTAAGAGTAGATGTTCAGGATTGGTCTAACATTTTTACTTCTTTTCTAGGACTGAGTCTTTGGAATCACCATACTGCTCTTTCATCCAGACAAAACAATAGAGACAAAATTTTGGCAAGTAAATATAAAATTAACAAGAGCAGTGGCATACAAGGAAAACCAACTGAAAATGTTTTATAGGTGGCACATGTCTCCAACTAGACTGGCAAAAATACAGCCCAAAAATAGTCCAATCTGCTGGAAGTGTAAGAAGACACAGGGAACTTTCTATCATTTATGGTGGACATGCCTGGCAGCAAAAAAAAATTGGTCAAATATCAAAAAATGGTTGGAACAAATAACAGAAACACAGATAGATAAAGAATCAGAAACATTTTTATTAGGAATCTTTAATAAATCATACCCTAAAAACATCAAATATCTCACAATCCACATACTAACAGCTGCAAGAATAATATATGCAAAAAATTGGAAGCAAGAAAGAACCCCAAATGAAACAGATTTAATAGAAAAAATTCTAGAATGTGCTGAAATGGACAAGTTAACTAAAGAAATACAAGAAAGAGAAGAATCAGACTACTATAAAATACGGAATAAATGGTATAATTGGTTAAAAATTAGAAACAAACAAAAAACGTAGAGGGCAAATATTACTGGTATAGAAAATGTTATTAGATTAATGAGAGGTGAAGAAATATATATCAAGTAGAATGTCACTTTGAAATAATGCTTAAGAAGGAAACATAATCTCTTTTTGTTTATATGTTGTATAAATGTTTGTTGTGTGTATGTTATGTTATGTTTTTTTTAAATATTTATACTTTAATAAAACTTATTTAAAAAAACAAAAAACAATAGAAACAAACGGCTAACAAACAATTTGATTGACAGAATTTGATGATCTATATAACTTCTCTTTAAGGTTTTGTGACACCAAATTACCATTAATGAATTTTTTAAAAAATAATGCCTTATTGCACTATTTTGTAATTCTCTTATGACTTACCACATCAGACCTTTCTAACATTATTTTAAGATTGCTAAGGAACACCATCATATTTATGAGACAGCTTTTTTCTAAAAGTTCAAGTTGGAGAACAAAAAAATGTTAGCGCATATGTTGTGGAATGAATGCATTGCTTGAAGCGATCATATATTTTCCTGGGAGAAACTATTGTGAGTGTGATTATCTGAACTACAGCTATCTATATCATATTATTTGTCAACCAAAGCGAATTTACATGGAAATAATACTCCTGTCCATTATTATAACTGTATTACATTACTTTTATATCTTCTGGATAATTGTAATTGCCTCCTAGGGGCAATTTTCAAATCTTCTCAAATGAACTGTTCCAGATGAGTGAAAAGGAGAACAAAGTACAAGGAAAAACCTCCTAGTTTCAACAGAATAAGTGTCTGCAGATAAACCAAAATGCTATTTTCAATTATTTGTATGAATAAATCAGTATTCAGTCATACATTCCTTCTTTATTATAAGTGAACCACTTTTATCTCCAAGATACTAGAATAGAA
>WNWU01000249.1:57474-70015 GCA_012654045.1 Ptyas mucosa
CATAACCATTTTACATAGCCAGTAGCAACTAGATTAGGTAAACTTTTTTTTAATAGAACCATGGAATATAGGTTTGAAGGAACCCCAGAGATCATATATTCTAATCCCTTCCCAAGGATAGAAATCGAACACATAGTTGTCCAACTTTCCTTAAAAACAGTGATGGAACACCCCTAACTCCAAGTGTTCTTTTATGTTATATGAAACTTTCATGAAAAGCAACAGAGAAATATTTCCAATTAAATCTGAAAAAAATCTGTTGTAAGATCAAGAGGATTTGTTCTATTTCCTATTTTGTAAAGTGGAAACAAGTGTCTGTAGAGGTCATAGTTGTCTCGATAGTGCTTTTCACAAAGCAACTGTGAACGAAAAAGAAAATGAGAAAATGAAGATGTTTTGCTTCTCATTGGATCAACCCCACCATCCTGCCATAACTAATGAAGCTTCTTGGATGAGAAGTGAGATGTCTTTTTCTTCCTCAAGAAAAAAACGGTCCAGTTACCTTTTGAAAAAGCACCTTTGAGACAAAGTGGAGACAAGATATCTTTTCACAAAATGCTTTGAGTATTTTCCGTAAATTAGGATAGGAAAATTTGAAATTTGTTGTGTGATTAAATTTCCTCAATAGAGGAAATTTCATTAAAGAGGAAGGCATACATCACTTGGTGTCTTGAGCAGGTCTTACCTGTGGAATCTTGTAAATGCTCAATATGTCTGCCATAACTCGAGAGTTATGAGAATTGGGTCCCACAATAACACATACTAAATTTTGGTGCATGTTGCATCTGTAGTTGGGAATGAAACTGTTATGTGAAGAAAGAAGCTCCATAGAAGCAAGATACGTCCATGTTGCCATGAAATAGCTGTTAGATACACCAAAGCCCAGAGTGACATTTGGCAAGATCTGAGGATTTGCGTTGATCTCATTTACAGCAAAGATCAAGGACAAGCTATGTAGGTAGTTCTGCAGAAACAAACTTCAAAGGAGGGTAATGCCTCCGTCACAACAGTTGCATTTCCACACAGAGACTTTCAAATTAATAGTATTTTTTAACAGCAAGGTCCAAGAATAAACTCTATGCCCCCAAAGAAAGTGTGTGGAAATAGTTGTCCTACATATAAAGAAAACATCTATAAAATGTTTTATAGATCACATTATTCACCTGCAATATTAGTGAATATGTATAAAAATAAATTGGTTAAATGTTGGAAATGCAATTGAATACCAGCTTCATATTATCATATGTGGTGGACATGCCCCAAAGCAAAAAAATATTGGAAGAAAGTATACATATGGCTGGAAACTATGACAAAACCACACATAAATTTGAAATATGAGTCAGTCTTCTTTGGCATGCTTCCAGGAAACTATAATAAGGGGAACAGATATTTTATTTTAAATCTCCTAACTGCAGCCAGGATTGTATATGCACAATACTGGAACAATTCAGATTTCCCTACAGATGATATTATAATCAAAAAAAATCCTGGAATGTGCAGAAATGGATAGGCTAACCCTAAAAATCAAAGGAAAAGAAGACTCAGAATATTTTATAACATGGGAACTATTCTACAAATGATTAATTGACAGATACTGAGGTTAGAGGAGTGGATTTATGTGAAATATGGGCTACATGAGAAAGAAAAATTGATGAGTAAATATTTTGATGGTTATACAATTGTTACTATAATGGAAGATCGCATATATGATTATAATGATTATGATGATGTTTATATGTTAACACTTTGGACACCTAAAAACTCACTGTTCAACATAGAAATGGAATATGTGATATAGAACAATAAACATATTTAACAACAATAACAGAAAATACTTGTCCTCATTTTCATGAGTAACATAGTGAGTTGAATATTTGGTAGATAATTCTTTTTATTATAAAAGTTTTTTATTTTTGAATACATTAAAAACAAACACAAAACAAACAACACATATATACAAATGGTTTTTCCGTTCTTAACAGCTTGTTTAAGGTGATCGTTTCTTATTATTTACATATATTCTAACTTTATCTTAATCTATTTAAATAATCTAATTTCCTTTGTATCGACTTCTCTTTCCTTTGATCTTCTGCACATTCAATCCATATTATCACAAAAATAAACAAGAGTATTATTTTCATTCTCCCTTTTCTCCCCCTTTATTCCTTTTTTTCGTTTTTCCTTTTCTTGCAACAATCATACCATCTAAACCGTACTCTATAGTAATCTGAGCAGATAATTCTTTATAGTATTTTATCTTTGTATAGTACCTGATTTTTAAAGGTCCACTATTGTACTTAGTAGAATCTAAAACATATAAAGAATTTGCAGCTTCAAAAATTCATTCTTCAATGTCAAGGGGATTGAGTTAGAGAAAAGCTGATGGCTTGTGGTGTATACTATACTAGATTTTTTGTGTGTGTGCTATTCAAGTTTGACACCTAGGCAAAAGGAATCTAGAAAGCAGAGAGTTTGGGGAAAGTCATATATCTGTTAAATGAGAGCAAGACAAATGGGAAATGTTATAAAGTTGAAGCCAAGTGTGGTCTTGCTTCTAGCCACTTATTATAAAATGTGTAAATGATATAGTAGTATCTCTGAGCACAGACAGTTTAACTGAAAGAAGGTGAAAGTTTTCTCACAATCATTTATGCCCTGCTCAAAATACATTGACCCTTTAATCAGCCACATTTCAGAGCTGGTATAGTTAAGAAAAAATTGTTTACATACACAGGATCATCAAGTAATTCTTCAGATGGATTTTTTTGGAAGGTGATCAGGTTAGATATCACGTAAATCAGCGAAATAATGCCACCAATGATGAGATCACCTGAATGATAAGATTTATATTTAATATTAGGGTTGTTGATGTTGCATTTAGCATCATGGCACATAACCCGAGGAAGCCACATTAACAGCCACAGTCTGAAGAGCAACAGAGCAAATCTCAGTTGTGCTTTGCCCAAATGATAATTGATATGGCTTCTGAATATAGGGTAATTTAACATCCTGGCTTTTTCTCCTGGATGATCTGAAGGCAGAACAGTGTAGGAAAAATAGACTCACACAGCCTTGCTCTTCATGCCTCATCTTTGAATATGTTTAGCAACAAAGCTTGTTAATAATATCAGTCTTATTTGGATTCCAATTCACTGTGCTGTTTGTAACTCCCTAGGGTTCAGGAGTGTAGAATTAAACATGGCCAATTAAAGGGCACAACTGCTGTTGATCAACGGTTTCATGAAATTGCAGCAATTTTTTTTAAAAAAATTCTTATTTATATGCCGCCCTTCTTTGGAGGCTCAGGGCAGCTTACAATGTGTTAAGCAATAGCCTTCATACTTTTGTATATTTTATACAAAGTCAGCTTATTGCCCCCACAGACCGGGTCCTCATTTTACCCACCTTAGAAAGGATGGAAGGCTGAGTCAACCTTGAGCCTGGTGAGATTCAAACTTACAGTAATTGCAGGCAGCTGGATGTTAAATGCTGCCTTGTAGGAGGCATTAGCCTCCTACGCCACTCAGGCTCAATAATAATAATTAATCTAATAATTATTAGATCAATAATAATTGATCTAATCTTGATGTGGTTTGTTGCTTTCTGTGTAGCAGCAATTGGGGGGGGGGGAAATCACAATCAAAAATAAAGAAAACCAAGGGGAATAAATACTCAAATAAATAACATTAATAGAAAAAAGAACAATTTTTCGAGCTTTGCACTGGTATATATGGAATGACTTAGAATTCAGTTTTGCACTTGCGGTAGGCTTCCAAAATGAGAAAGCAGCCTTATTCAATCAATAATATTTCTGGCAGATAATGAAACTTTTTGATTGAATACAGCTGTTTTCTCCTTTTTAGAGTCTTAGATTACCACAAGTTCATTACTCTTCTCCAGCAAAAGCCGTTGAAATATAGTAAAACTGATTCGTTTTACAAAATGTATGGACAATACTGTTGTTATGGTTGATTGACTGAACCTTGATTTGTGGTGCTTACAAGAAGAAGTCCATACATTTGTATTGATACTTTCAGAAATGGTTTTCCGTTCTGTTCTTCTTATGGCCGAGAGGGAATGACTGTATCAAATGTCTATGGAGATTCTTAGTCCTCCAGTTCATGGTTGTCCCAAAGGTGCTTTTTTCAAGAGGCAACTGGACTTTCAGTTTTTTCTTTGAAGATGTTTTACTTCTCATCCAAGAAGCTTTTTCAGCTCTGACTGGATGGTGGGGAATGGAAGGATTTATACTCCTTGCAGACAGCTGCCCATTTGCATCCTTTTAGAGAGTCATTGAGGCCACCTGGAGGTTTATCTGTGTCATCAGGGTCAACTGAGTAATGCAAATGGGTGTGGACCTTTCAGAGAATTGTTAAAAGGACTATGTTGTAGACTGGAGATAAATGATGTTTTATTCTTCCCCTTCTCTCAACTGGATCAAACCTCCATTGGAGAGCCAATCAACAGTGTGGCAAGGAAGTGGCCAGCACGAGGGATCCGGAATGTCCGACAATCAGCTATGTGGGGGAAGATGAAGGCTTCGATTAGCTGTGAAGCCTTGCAGAGCCAATCAGAGCCACAGTTAACTTCTGGGCAAGGCCTGCGCCAGTGGAGGGCATGCTTGCTTATATAGATGCACTGGGAGGCGGGTGATCCCAGCTTTGACTTTAATTCCAAATTGCATCTGTCGGGATGGTAGATATTAGGTGGTGATAGACTCAGGGGGTACCCAGTGCCTGATAAACTGAGTGGTAGCCAATGATCTATGGGTACAGGTCAGGAAATCGGTTAACCCCATTCGGTTTGAGCAGGTTAATGGTTCCCTGCTGGGGGAGGTGCCGGCCACACATGTCATTGATTCAGTGTGGTTAGACATGGCCCAGCATTTCCCCCCCTGTTTTGGTCTATGAATTTGAAGCAAATAAATAGATTTTGATGCAACTTGAGAAGAAGTGTCCAAACGTATATATTAAATTTTATACCTCTTATTCCCCTTCTTTCTTTTAATTGTCTCCTTCTTCTCACTAGCTTATCACTTTTTTTGTTTTCCTGTAGAAATCTTTTTCTCTAGTGTAACCTTCAATAACTCCTATGGTAGCTGCATTGCACTTTTAATTTCTCAGAAAAAATCACCTATAATTTATTTTACTTATAAAGTAACTGCATGTTTCACAAATTTATTTATGATTAAAGCAAAACAAAATGAATGCAGTGTCTTAACCACAGAAACATGTCTGAGGTTGCAGCTTAGAGAAGTTTATCACAATGAAGTGGGGAAAAAATCAATTTTGTTTCTTTATCAGTTGTTCCTTTCTGTTTAAATCAGGCCTAAGAACAATAATGTAGCATTTGGGGGAAAAGATGCAGCCCAGTAATCCAGCTGCAGAAGCCAAAATGGAGAAGATCTCCACAGCCACCATGTACTTTCCCTTGGTGCTCAGATAGGTGGGAACGAATAATATCCAGACACTGCAAAAAACTAACATGCTGAAGGTAATAAACTTAGCCTCGTTAAAGCTGTCAGGTAGCTTCCTAGCAAGGAAGGCCACTATAAAGCTAATAGCAGCCAGGAAACCCATGAAACCAAGGACTAGGTAAAACATTGTGGTTGAACCTTCATTGCATTCCAGGACAATTTCTTCAGACATGGAGTCCATGTCAGAATCTGGGAATGGGGGTGAAATAGCCACCCAGACTATACAAATGGTGATCTGCATCAGGGAGCAAGATAGGACTATAGAGATAGCAAGGTTTTTTCCCACCCATCTCCTCATTTTGGATCCTGGCTTGATGGCCATGAAGGCAAGAACAACAATGGTTGTTTTCCCTAATATACAAGAAATAGCTACAGAGAAGAGGATGCCAAAAGAAGTTTGTCGTGTGAGACATTTCAGTTGGTTGGGCTGCCCAGGGAACAGCAGAGTGCAGAGAAAAGAGAGCAGAAGAACTATGAGAAGAACAAAAGTAAAGTTCCTATTGTTGGCTTTTACTATAGGAGTGTCCCAGTGACTGATAAAGATCTTAAGCACAAAAGCTGAAGTGATGGAAAAAAATAAAGCAACAGTTGTCAGTGTGAGACCCAGAGGTTCTTTGTAAGACAAAAATATGATGCGTTTGGGAATGCAACGATTGTGACTTTCATTTGGATATTGGCCTTCTGAGCATTGAAAACAGTCATCCGCATCTGAAAAATAATTTTTTGCAATGATATATATATTTTGAATGGCCATTTTTGGCCGTAGGGGTGGTAAAAGTTGTTTGTTGACATGATAAATATGGTATAGACCAGGGGTGTCAATTTCAATTTTATTGAGGGTTGCATCAGGGCTGTGGTTGACTGGGTGGACACGGCCAACTGGGTGGGTGTGGCCAGCTTGACACTACTCCCAAAACTGCTAGCATGTTTCAACCAGGCCAACACCCACCCTGGCCCAAACGTTCCTCTTCACACTGGGTAAACTGGGCCAAAGCTATGTTGGCCTTTTCTTTCCTCTTCGCACTGGGTAGACTGGGCCAAAGCTATGTTGGCCTGATATTTCCTCTTCATACCAGGTAAACCAGGCTGAAGCTACACTGGCCTGATCTTTCCTCTTTGCATTGGGTAGACCAGGACCGCCCCAGAGCCGGATCCGACCACATTGCTGGCCGCATCTGGCCCACGGGCCTTGAGTTTGACACCCCCGGTCTAGGAGCTAATTCAAATGCAGTTCAAATGCAGAGTGAAGAATTTAGATGTATAACCTAGAATTTTATTGGGAAGAAAAAATGGAGTGAGGGGAAAAATGGGAAAGAAAGGTTTCCCATCTTCTTATCTCCTCTGTAATGAATTCATTGTAGTCCATCTACCAAAATTACAGAAAATTTCAATAATGGTGGTAGTAGGAATGGAGTTAGAAGTTTTTGACACATGATTGCTGCCTGTTGTTTTCCTCAGACAAAGATTTTCCTTTGATATTAGTAAAATATTAAAATAAGGTATGCATTCAGATAATTAATCAATCAATATTTATTTATATTTCACATTTCTGAACTGCCCATCTCCCTCAAAGAGGCACATGAAATAGCCCTAGGTCCTGAAATATTCTTATCCAGAGAAATATCCTGTTTAACTGTAACCCCAGGGATGAAATACTACCGGTTTGCACCGGTTTGGGTGAACCAGTAGTTATAAAAACTACGAGTTCAGGTAAACCGGTAGTAAAAAAACAAAACAAAAAACTACTGGTTTGGTTGAAGCAGTAGTTAAAAAGCTACTGGTTTGGGTAGTTTTAAATTTCTGGGCATTTATATCTTAGAGGACCTCTCATGGACTATGAATGCTAACATGCTTGTGAAGAAGGCACAGAAGAGGCTGTACTTCCTGAGAATGCTCAGGAAGATAAATCTATCTCTGCATCTACTTCTGTCCTACTATCGCAGCACCATTGAGAGTGTCCTGACATACAGCATTCTTGCATGGTATGGGAGCAGCTCTGTAGTGGACAAAAAAACTCTACAGAGAATCATTAAAACTGCCGAGAATATCATTGGACTCCAGCTACCAGCCCTGGATGACATCTTCAAATCTTGCTGTTTGAGAAAGTTGCATAACATTCTCAGAGACTCTTCCCATCCTGCTTACAATCTTTTTGGACTGTTGCCTTCTGGCAGAAGATACAGAGCAATTAAAACTCAGACCACACGTTTTCTGAATAGTTTTTATCCCAGAGCTATAATTGCACTCAACAATGAACTAAAGGCACACCATCAGTCAGCTGTTGGACAGCATTACTTGGTCTGTTGTGTGGATGTTTAGTGGTGGGGAATTGTGGTGGGTGGGAGTGTGTTTGGGGATTGTTATGTTATATGGGGGTTTTACAGAGGATTTTACCACTGTGTAACCCCAAATAATTCACTGCTTTTTATGAATAACTTTCTTCGATGAAAATAGCAGGGGGTAAGATTTGTTTAGACTAGATATTTTCATTTCAGCCTACTGGTCCCATAGCTCTTCCATGTAATCAAATCCTTTTTCCCCCTCATTCCTCTTGCTCAGTCAGAGGCAGAGGTCACAAGTCTGATATAATTTTACTACTGAAATTTTTTATTCCATTCTTCAGGATTGTATTTACATGGCACTATAAGCTATCCTCCGGGGCTGCCCCAAAGAAGGGGGAGTCAAGCTATTCTCCAAAGCACCTGAGGGCAGGACAAGAAGCAATGGCTGGAAACTAATCAAGGACAGAAGCAACTTAGAACTAAGGAGATAGAATTAATAGAATTACAAGCTAAGAAAAAAGAATTAGAGAATAAAAATTTAGAGGAAGTTCAGAATAATTTAATATATATGAAAAGAGAATTTTTTGAAAATAGTAATAAAAATTCTAAGATGCTTGCCAGGCTCACACAAAAGGAGAAAGCTAAAAATTCAATAGATATAGTGAAAGATAAATTGGGGAATTATTGTAGTACAATGAAAGGAAAGTTAAAAATATTCCAGGAATTTTACCAAGAGTTGTACAAGGGTAAGGAGGTTAAGAAGGATAGAATGGAAGCTTATATATTGGGAAATATATAAAAAGGGGTGGGGAAACGGAGTATAAAGAATTAATGGAAAGGAGTATATCGCAAAGGGAAATTGTAGAAGTAATTGAAAGTTTGAAGGTGGGTAAATCACCCAGAGTAGATGGATTAGGAACAGAATTCTATAAAATATTTAAAACATTATTAGTGCCGAAATTATTAAAGCTGTATAATGCAATATTAGAAGGGGAAAAGATTCCAGAATCATGGGAGCAGTCGTTAATAATATTAATATCTAAACCAGATAAGGATCTGACGCTCCCTGATTCATACAGACTTATATCATTAATAAATCAAGATGCAAATTTTTTTCAACTATTTTAGCAAGAAGAATGAAAAAAATTATAGGTAAATATATAAGGGAAGATCAATGTGGATTTGTAATGGGCTGACAAATGCATAATTTGGTTGGAAGAGTGATAAATGTAATTCACGAGATTAAAAATCTAAAGTTTAAAGTGGGGATATTAGCCTTAGATATTTTTAAGGCCTTTGATTGTGTGAGCTGGCAAGCATTAAAGATGGTAATAGACAGAATGGGGTTTGGAAACAAATTCAAAGTTGTAATAGATCAATTATATTCTTGGAATTCTGCCTTAGTGGTAGTGAATGATGGAGTTACAGACAAGATACGACTCGCTAGAGTAACAAGGCAAGGGTGCCCACTCTCACCTGTCCTATTTGTATTGGTTATGGAACTATTAGCCAACGCATTAAGAGATGACGGGGAAATAGAAGGGATAGGTAAAATAAAACTAAATATGTTTGCTGATGTTACATTGTTAACAGTTAAGAATATAGTAGATAAGATAGAAAGAATTGGATGGCATCTAAAACAATTTGAAGAAATAACTGGATTAAGAATAAATTGGTCAAAATCTGAGTTGATGCTGTTTAATTACACTAAAAGGGAAGAGAAGGATTGGGAAGGGAAGGGAACCGAAATGAGAATTAAAGATCATATTAAATACCTGGGAGTTAGAATTACAAAAAATTTGGAGAAGTTAGAAAAGGAAAACCTAGGCAGCTTAAAGAAAGAGATTTTGGAAAGTTTGAATAAATATAAAAGCTTGAATTTATCATGGTTTGGAAGAATTGCTTTAGTGAAAATGAAGATTTTAGCAAAGATTAATTTTGCTTTTAGGATGCTACCAATAAAAATATCAGAATTAGAGTTAAAGAGTTGGCAGAATATACTGAATAACTATTGTAATGGGAATAAGAAAGCGAGGATAAATAAAAATAAGTGGTATCTAAGCCAAAAAAAAGGGGGGGTTTAGGACTCCCAAATAATAAATTATATTATGTCGCTATATACAGTATATCAGGTATGCTCTGTATAGTATTATTATTACACTTACCTGTCTTGTTAGAAATTCCCCCTGCTGGACACAGAAGGCAATCATAGCAGCAAAATGGCTTTCCTTCTCTTTTTATCTTGCTATACCCTGAAAAGCATTGGTAGTTGCATACAGAAAAGGGCTGTGCCTGTTGATAATTAATAATGGGATATTTGTGAATTTGTCCTTAATAGTCAGAATTATTACAGTTGAAGATTTTGTATTCCCCTGGCTCTGATATGCATATTGAATATTTCTATCTGGATTTAATATTGGCATATATCGGCCTGCATAGGGTAGATTGCAGGGGTGATAAAGAAATATAATTTTATGTTGTTTTATTCTATTTTACATGTTTAGGTATTAAATTATTGTATTTTATCCTATAATTATTGTATTTTACCCTCCTTTATTTTAAATTGTTGGTTTAGAATTTTATTGGTGGTATGCATTTGAACCTGTACATTGATATGGCCTATAGGCTAATATACCATATTTTTTTGGATTATAAAACACACTCCCCCTCCAAAAGTGGGTGGAAATGTCTGTGCATCTTATAGAGCAAATGTTGTTGAAGCTCCACCCACCCGCCGGGCCCCACGCTTCAGCCTCTGCATCCCAGCAATTTGCCTCCTTGCAGCAAACAGCAAACAGCCTGGAAAGCTTCAGCACAGCCTGATTCAGCACGAGCAGCTGATTGGCGGTTAAATTGGCCTCCCAGAATACCAATGATCAGCTGTTCCATGCTGTGGGGATTGCAGTTGCCTATTACCACCTCTGTGCACCCCATTTTCAACTCCCAAACATCCCATTTTCTGCATATCCCATTCAGCGGCAATAAGTGGTGCAATCCCTGCAGCCTGGAACAGCTGATCGTTGGTATTCCAGGAGGCCAATCCACCAATCAGCTGCTCATGCTAAACTAGGCTGTGATGAAGCTGACCAGGCTGTTTTTCTTGTTTTCCTCCCCAAAAGCTAGGTGCGTTTTATAGTCCGGAACGTCTTAAAGTCTGAAAAATACAGTATATATAGACTGAAAATTGATTGTCAGGTCAATCCATTTGTAAGATTCTTAATCCATGATTGATATTCATTTGGAACCATGAAACTTATAGAGACCCTAATGATTTTGGACAAATATTCAAAAAGTTGCTGATTACACCAGGCTGAAGAAACCAAGCTGGAGCATAGCCAGATTATCAGAAGCAAAGCGTTTAGTCTTCCTAGACATAGGAAGTTTAGGATATTTCAGTTGATGCAGAATCTGGCTTGATTGGTTGGTGAAATCCGTTTCTGGATGGGACATTAAACAAAGATTTTCCTTTTATACATACTTGAAATATTTAATTAGCAATAGAAGTAGCAATAGCATTTAGACTTATATACTGCCCCAAGATGCTTTACAGCACTCTCTGTGTGGGTTACAATGTCAGAATTATTTGAATCTTGTCCCCAACAATCTGAGTTCTCATTTCACTGACCTCAGAAGGATGGAAGGCTGAGTAAACTTGAGCCCTGTCAGGATCAAACAATATTGAACTTAACCACTGCACCACCAGGGCTCATCATCATCAATTAGGTAAAGGTAAAGGTTCCCCTCACACATATGTGCTAGTCATTCCTGACTCTAGGGGGCAGTACTCATCTCCATTTCAAAGCTGAAGAGCCAGTGCTGTCTGAAGACGTCTCCATGGTCATGTGGCCGGCATGACTAAATACCAAAGGCGCACGGAACGCTGTTACCTTCCCACCAAAGGTGGTCCCTATTTTTCTACTTGCATTTTTTACATGCTTTCGAACTGCTAGGTTGGCAGAAGCTGGGACAAGTAACAGGAGCTCACCCCATTACGCGGCATGGCACTAGGGATTCAAACCGCCAAACTGCCGACCTTTCAATTGACAAGCTCAGCTACTGAGCCACCACATCCTTTATGTCATCGATTACTTAAGCACATATACCAACAATTCTCATGAATCTATTTAAATAATGGGATGCTGATTTCACCGATTTTGAAATTAGCATAGAACTTACTTGGTTAAACATGGTGGGCCAGATAATATTCTCTGCAGAAATCTTGAGCAGCTTGTTTGGGGGACCAAACGGATCTACCTTCCCAACTTTGACTCGATGGAAGGATTGGTTGGGCAAAATGACCCAGTTGATCACATCAAAGCCAATTGCTAGCTCTCCCTTTTGATCAAAGAATATCCTTTCTCCAGCACTGTTATTAAATGAAACAGTTCTCAGGTGCTTATGAAGCTAGAGAAGTAATGGAAAAAAGTAATAAAAAAATGTGGTCATGCACAGCTAAGGATTTATATATTTTTTTGCAACTATGGATAAATAGTACATCAGAATCCCCATGTATGTTAATAGGCTGGAAGGAAAGAAGGAAGGAAGGAATATATTCTTGTCCCTTCCTCCCCATCTTTAGTTATAACATGTGTTTTATTTTAATTTTTAATGTGATTTTATATATTTATACTGTACATATATTTATGGTTTAATTTTAATGTTGTAAGCTGCCTGCCCAGTGTTGGCCTTGTGGTGTGATGGGCTGAAAACAAACTTCATAAATAAGTATAAAAGGAAGGAAGGAAGGAAGGAAGGAAGGAAGGAAGGAAGGAAGGAAGGAAGG
>WNWU01000249.1:80738-93969 GCA_012654045.1 Ptyas mucosa
GAAGGAAGGAAGGAAGGAAGGAAGGAAGGAAGGAAGGAAGGAAGGTTGGTTTCTATGAGATTCTCAGCTATCCAAGTCATGGTTTTCTTGTTTTTTCTTCTTCCTTCTGCATTTCCTTCAAATTTAAGGAAATAAATCCTTTATTGTTTCTACATCTCCCATATCAGTGGGGGTCATGCTTAAGACATACAAAAATACTAGCAAAAGATTCTATTGTCTCCTGCTGGTGGCCAGCAGAGCTGGCAGCAGAGTCAGACAGTGAGGTAGTTGAGGCAGAATTTGGGCCAGTCCTTGCCCCCTGGACGAGGGCTCTGCGTCGGAGGCAAAGAGGGAGGTAGATGGCAGTGAGGCAGTGGAACAGCTGGAACCCGTTCTCAGTGCATACATATGCAGAGCTGCCAGAAGACAAGAATGACTCAGAAAGCAGGATTGGCTCGGGAGTAAAGCCACACCTTGGAGGTGATTGCCCCCCCCCCCCATAAGAAATAAAAGAGGAGTGAACAGGGAGTGGGCTTTTGCAGTAAACAATTTGTTCATTCCATGACTCTGAGAGACTCTGTGCCAGGTTTTGCTTTGAACTGTGGTTGGAAACAAATTATGTGGCAGCTTGCCAAGCGAGATAAGATGTGTTGAGAAATATTCCTTTAAAAAACTATTTGGATAAACCTTGCTGACTGTGAATGAACGTAGTTCACAGTCATGTAAATAAAAGAGGTTTTGCCGGAATCAATTCCTGCCTCCTGCTTGTTAAGGAACCCTAGGTCAGAACATCTATCTATTGTATTAATCATTCCTACTTAATGTATAGAGGGCATTCACTCTTACTCTTACCTGCCACACATATTGATTCCACCTCTTAAATTCTGAGCCATTTCCTTTTGTCTTGAGCTGGTATTTTGATGAAAGCAGAGCTTGCAAAGCATGTGCCACAGCATGGACTGCATTATAGACACTGTAACTCTGACCAGTCATTCTGGTGTCAAACACTGACTGAGGAAGGGTCTCCAGCTGCTCCTCGCCTGTACATTGATTCACAGCATCCTCCTCTAACATGGCTTTGGAGAAGGAACATTCAAAAGCATTTTCCCAAAACACTCTGATCAAACTGTCTTCCTCTGCAGAAGTAAATTTTCTCATCTGAAGAAATCTCTGGAAACCCAAGACATCCTTTGAGGAAACTTCAAAAGACAGGGAACCATGAATGAAATCCATAGTTCGATATCTTTGAAAAGGGAGTGATGAGAACTCCATCTGGGCTGGCATTATCCAAATTTTGTCTTTTTTCTTCACTGTTACATTTTCGTAGTCTGAAATATAGGGCAACATTCTCAGAACGACTATCTCCTGGTTTTCACTATGGACAATCAAAGCATTGGCGGTACTGGTCATAATAACATTGTAAACTTTTATATAATTTGTCACAAGATTATATATTTCATTGGAAACTGATGACTTTGGTAACTCTTCCACAAAGTCAAAGCAAATCCCTTTCTGAGAAAACAAGGCAAGGTTATTCTGTAGAAACCTGTCTCGTTTCTCATCACTTTGGACAATTAATCCAATCCATATCCATTGAAAATAGAGCAACAATTGGATCATTGCCTTAATTTGAAGATCTTCATTTGGAAATGCCCGATGCAAGAAAACATCCTGTGTGCTGACATCCAAAACTGGAGCAGAGCCATATGTCACCTAATATAATTTAAAATAATTATAAGAATTATAAAGTATAAGAAATAGTTTAAAAAGGTTAAAACAGAACATGTGTCTAAGAATAAAGACTTCTGCAGAATCAATTGCTATATTGAAATATTGTCCAAAACACTAAGAAAACAAAACTTTAGTTTGTTTGCATTCTAAAAGCAGTATATAAAATGAATGTCTTTTTCCTTAATTTTTTTTTGTATGACTATGTTATAAGACTATTGATTGCTAAATAAATATCATTAAATCATTGACTCTTAGTTACTACATGGATTTACTCTGTAACAATATTTCTCTAACCTGGTCTTTCAGATGTCCCAATTGTTTTAAAACTATAAGTTTATTAAACGCCTGGGAAAGCATAGAGAACATGCTATTGTTGCGGTAGCCAGGAGACCACAATGCTACTGCAGAGTAAGAGTTTGGCTTGCCAAAGTACCAGCCCTGTTATAAAAATACTTGTGCACTTCCCAAGATGAGCCATAAGACAGTGAGCTGGCTTTGCACCAGAGAGAAAGATGAGTGGTTATTCCTGCAGCATCACCCAAGGCCCCCTCCATTCATGGAACTGCCTCACAAATGGGCATTGCAACTGGGAAAATTCAGAGCCATCAGGAATCTGGCTCTGAACTGCACAGAGAACCAACTCATCTCTCCACCGAAGTGATACCTAGCTATCTACTTGCATAAAACATACTTTTGAATTGAACAGAAGGTGGATAGAAGTTGGTGGATAGTAGCTGAAACGACTGACAAGAGCTGACCCTGCAATGCAGTGGTGGAATGCTGCCGGTTTAACAACTGGTTCAGCGAGCATGCCTAAGACGCTTGCGTGCAGCACTAAAATTGGAGCATTTAGAAGCTCAGCTGCTTACCTTTCAAGTCAGCAATAGTAAGTAGATCAGTGAGGGTGGGGGAACCAGCTGTGCTGCATGATTGAGATGAGCTACAAAGCAGGAAATAAAGAACAGGATAGAGCGGGAGCAGGTGGGCAGGGCCAACTTATTGTTGGTGCTACCGGTTCACCTGTACCGGTCCAAACTGGCTGAATTCCACCTCTGATGCCATGCAGAGCTAGAGTTCAAACCACTGGAGCTGAGACCATCGCCAGTGTCATTAGCCAGTGTGCCTTTTCTAGAGAACATGTGTATGGATTGAATGATACCTGTTTTAAGATTGGCTGATGAAGTTTTCAAACAAATGTTTCTTAGTGATCTGATTTTCACTAGAAGTTTGTGCTATATAGCTTTGAAAGCTTTGAATTAATTCCCATCAATTAATTGATTAAAAGAAGTTTTAAAATTTACTTATTTTCTTTTTTTCCCCCGCCCACCTTTTTCTGTCACACACAGACATATTTTCATGGTGCTATAATTTAAAAAAAAAATATCTTGCTGATTTACACAAAACAGATACAGATTAAAATATCTAAGGTAACAACAAAACAACCTTTAAAACAGAGGAAAAATAGAAATAAAATACAAATAGGATAAACGAAGGGAGGGCAAGATTTACACCACAGAAATGTTCTCTGAAACTTTCTGGACTCCAAAAGCAGCCAAAAATCAGAATAGAAAATAAATGGTTACTTCTCCAATAGTGGTAGAAAACATTTTCAATAAAATAAAATTTTCCAATACATCTTGGTCTTACTTTTATTGGTATTCAAGGTTTATCTATTTTATTTTCAGAATTTATTGAATTATTCGTTAAACACAAAAAACTGGGAGGCTTTTGCAGGTTGAAATCTGGGAAGGCATTTTTATTTGATGATTAGAATGTATGAATGTAGTCTTTTGCTATATTTGCAAAGTGGAATAGGACCTTGTACAGACAGTCCCTATTTTTATATCAGTGGCTAACAGAAGGAACAAAGCGATAGACTTAAATTAAAATTATTGAAATAATAATAATAATAATAATAATAATAATAATAATAATAATAATAATAATAATAATAGGAGCCCTTGGAGCAATACCCAAAGGGCTACCCCACTATTTAGAAATTCTAAAGTTACTGGACTTCAACATTTTAACTCTACAAAAAACCACCTCATTCGGAACAGTTTACATCCTCCAACGATACCTTAACAGTTCCTAGGTCCTTGGTTAGGACTTGAGCTGCTGAGCTATTAACCAGTCTCAAAGGCTGTGAATCTCACTAAAGATTAAAATAATAATAATAATAATAATAATAATAATAATATATTCTAAGAAGATACTTGGTTGATACCTAAGATGCTGGCAGCAACCCATATCAACCATCAGCGCCAGTCAATGATATTTGTGATACATTTTTAAATGTTCAATTGACTGAGTTTTATGTTTAATAAATAAAAGAGCTAATATTTCATCAATTAAGTTATATTACTATGGGAAAACAAAAGAAATCCGGGAAGACCCACATTGTAATTTAAGATTTATATTTGTTTTTACCAGTGTCTATTTTTTACATGCCCTTCTTTTGGAATAGAAGATGTTACCTGTGGGGTTTTGTAAATGCTCAGAATGTTTGACATAAACTGACAAATGAAAGCATTATGTCCTGCAAGAACAGTTACTGCATTGTCTTTGAGATCACACTTGTAGTTTGGGATGAATCTTCCCTTTGAAGAAAGAAGTTCCATGGAAGCAACATAAATCCACCTTGCCAGAGAATAGCTATTGAAATCATGTATGCCCAGTGTGATATTAGGCAAAATGCAAAGATTTTCATTGATTTCTTTGATTGCATATTCCAAGGCCAGGATATGCTGATAATTCTGAAGATGAATTCTGAAATGAAGTGTTAGAAACTTAGTTACATTTCTTCTGGTTTAAAACAGCAATATTGCTGCATGGTCATTTATATTTTTTTACTTGTACTTTGGAAGACATGATTTCACCACTCTAGAATAAAGAAAAAATCTAAATAGATTAATAATCCAATTGAAGACTTTTCTGAGAGCAGAAAATCATGTAGGGCAGATGTTTGGAATCAAACTTGTCTCAAAGGTTCTTAATGATGAAATGGAATTTCCTACCCTTGTTCCTATGTTTAATATTTCCCTTTTGTAAATTAGAGAAATACAAATTAGGCAGTGGTGGGATCCTGCTGGTTTAACAACCGACTCGGTGATTGTGCGCTGCACGCAGGTGCGCAATTTTATGAAAACTTACTTTCTGTGTTACTGCTGGAGAGTAACACAGCTGAGGTGTGGCAATCATCTCTGCTGCGTGTATCAGATGAGAAGATATAGGTCACTAAAGTGCAGGGGCGGGTGGGCCCACCTGATCGTCGGAACGAACCGGTTCACTCCCAGATGATCATCAGAGTTACCGGTTCGCTCGAACTGGTCTGAACCAGTAGGATACCAACCCTGAAATTAGGTATAATTGGATTCTTCACACCACTAAAAGAACTGAAGTTTTATGCAAGAGTAGAGGAACCATTCTAGCTCAGGGGTCATGGTGAGAGAAGGAGAAGGAGAAGGAGAAGGAGAAGGAGAAGGAGAAGGAGAAGGAGAAGGAGAAGGAGAAGGAGAAGGAGAAGGAGAAGGAGAAGGATGAGAAGGAGCAATTTCCTACTTACAGCTAGGATAAATAATCTGTCTCTTTGAATATCTATGTAATGAAGCTACAATAGGGAAAGAGAACCTACTTGATTGTAACTCAAATAATGAAAACAAAAACGATATAAATAATGATCACAAACGCAAACACACAATACATATTTTAAATAAAATAAATATTGCCTTCACTCTGGAGAATCTCCCAAACAAATATCTTGCCAGAATAAATATCTTGGATTTTTCCCCCATCTTACTCCTTTAAAAAATAACTATATGAATCAAGAGGTAACTTTATATTTGTACCTATAATTGCTGTAAGAAAATTTGGAAGCTTCTTCTTTCTATTTCTTTTTTTATCCTTCCCCTTTGCTTTGTCTTTCTTCTTTGTTTTCCTTTACCTCTTTTCTTTATGTTAGTTCTTGTTTCTTTTCCTTTTTTGCAATAAAAATTAATAAGTAATAATTACATGAAATCATCAACTGTTTCTTCTGATGGATTCCTTATGAATGTCATGGAGCTGGAAAACATGGAAATTTGAGAAGTAATTGCACCAATAACCAGATCTTCTGAATGATATTTCTTATGCTTAATAAGAACTGGGTCTCCCACATTGCATTTACTGAGAGGAATATAATGTGTCATCCGAGGCAACAACATTAATAAAGTTGCAAGGAACAAAATCATGTTGGAGAACAGATATTTTTGGGGGGTGAAATGTACCATGTAAAGAATCAGACTGAAAAAGCTTTAGGTTCTCCACTTGCATTGCAAGATGGTGGGGGGGGGAGAGATAATATTAATATCCTACAGTTTTATTTCATTGTTTTGTTCTGTTCCTTATGTCTCCAGAGGAATTTGAAGTAATTATGGAAATTTTCATAATTGCAGGAAGATAATCATTATATGCTTGGGGAAGGTGTTGCTATGATGTAGTTGAAGAATACTTGGCATGTTTTCCAAAAACCAACAGTGGCTATTTTTGGGAAACTATAGAATTTTAAAAAAAATATGAATATGCGCCATGATTATCATGTTTGACTCCTAGGGAACATACCGATAGATCTTGTCCATGACAATCTTTCTCAAAACTGTTCTTTCCCAGTCTCCCAATAAAGCACTCGTCACCATTGTATGTGAATCCATCCATTTTACTACTGATCGCCCTCTTCTTATTTTTCCTTCCACATTTCCCAGCATTAAACACTTCTACAGAGAGTTGGCTCTTTACATAATTAATTTGGGATGTGGTGGCTCAGGAGTTAAGATGCTAAGCTTGTTGACTGAAAGGTCGGCAGTTCAGTGGTTTGAATCCCTAGTGCCGTGTAATGGGGTGAACTCCCGTTACTTGTCCTGGCTTCTGCCAACCTAGCAGTTCGAAAGCATGAAAAAAATGCAGGTAGAAAAATAGAGACCACCTTTGGTGGGAAGATAACAGCGTTCCATGTGCCTTTGACATTTACTCATGCTGGCCACATGACCTCAGAGATGTCTTCAGACAGCACTGGCTCTTCAGCTTTGAAACAGAGATAAGCCCAATTCCCCTAGAGTTGGGAACAACTAGCACATATGTGTGAGGGGAACCTTTACCTTTTTATAATAGTTTGACTTGGTCATTTGTGATTCCAGTGACAACCATAGCATCATTGGATCCTTTATTCCAAACTCCCTGAGCTAGTCCAGCTAGTCACGATTCTTGGTATTAAAAGTTTGTAAGGCATCAAGGAAAGATGGAATGTGTGTACCACATCTATCGTCCTCCCACCAGAGAGTATCCAAGACATAATCAATGTTTCAATTCCATACTAAAGTTTGAAACCTCACTGAAAGATTCTAAGTAATCTATTTCTTTTAGAATTCCCTGAGGTTACAGCTTGGTTGTTTTCACCACAACCTTTTCCTAAAAAGGAAAATTGGATCCAGGGCAAAAATTATCAAGTACAATTGGATCTATTCTTGGTTTCCTGCATCAATGGGACCATCCATGTTCTAAAAATTACATTTGCCACTATCTGAACCTAATCACATGTTGTATCCCAAGAAGCCTTGGTAAACCAGGAGGGCCATGAGTTACTCAAAACAATGGCCCCATGTTTTCACATGCTTATTGCCACAAAGTAGCCCTAAATGGATCTCTAGAAGGATGTTTGTTCTCGAATCTGGATGGATCTCTACAAGGATCTTTGTTCTGGAAGGCAGGTGTTTCAATAAAGAAGACATTATTTTATTGAGTGGACCAGCTATCTTGCACATAGGAGCCTTAGCAGAATTTGAAAATATTGTGAAGCAGAACTGTAGACATTCATTAGACTTTATTTATGAATTCTACTCTGAAACAGAAATGTATGTTTCATCAAGTCTAATCAAAAGTTTGGATTTTGGAAGTCAAGAGGGAAGAATGGCTAATTTTGATTTTATTTATTTTATTTATTTATTTATTTTATTCATTTATTTTATTTCCCATTCTGTTACTTTCTTCTGCATAACAAAAAACATTACACATCAGTAAAAGTTACTGAAATGGAATGCATGCTATCCATAATGAAGATTAAATATGATATGTATTAGAAATTTGGGGATGAAATTCTGAGGGTATGTTTCCATGCTTCCAAAAATAACCAGACAATTCAGTTATTTACTTATTTTTATTATTTATAATTTATTTCGCTATTCATTATTCACATATTCATTATTTATTTTATTTATAGGAGCCCGTCTCATAGTTTTGGTAAGCACAGGATTAAAAAGCAACTAATTAAGAAGAAATAATAACGAACAAAAATAACAGAAAAAAAGTATTGAAGTAGAGTTGGAAAGAGTTTTTATTAATTCAGTACAGATTTGTCAACATATACTACTAATAAACACTTTCCTACATTTGAGCTATCATTTTATTTGCATTTGTGTGTGTGTATACTTGCACAGAAAGACATACATTTTATGTGTGCACAGATATATATGTATAAATATATGCACATAAACACACTTTTTGCAACTTTCCTGTTTGCTAGTTGCATTTCTTTGCATTCTTACATTGAATTGATTGTATTCAGTCCCTGTTTAAACATCATCCTTAAAGCTATTCCTATAAATAGTCAAATATGTAACCTCTTCTCATTCCATTCAAATCTCTTTTAGATGTTTACCTTTTACCAAAAGTTTTTCTATGATCTATGTGAATTATTAATGAGTGACTCTTAATAAGACAAATTAAGTTTCTGTCATAATGTGGAGACATTATAGTGCACTGGACTAAAAGAGTCAGTTTTACTTTTTTATCAGCTGCTCCTTTCTGTTCAAATCAGGCCTCAGAACAATAATGTAGCATTTAGGGGCAAAGATACAAACCAGTAATCCAGCTGCAGAAGCCAAAATGGAAAAGATCTCCACAGCGACCATATATTTCCCCTTGGTACTCAAATAGGTGGGAACAAATGATATCCAGACACTACAAAACACCAACATGCTAAAAGTAATAAATTTGGCTTCATTGAAACTATCAGGCAGCTTCCTAGCAAGGAAAGCCACTGTAAAACTGATAAGAGTCAACAAACCCATAAAACCAAGGACAGTATAAAACATTATGGATGAACCTTCATTACATTCCAGAACAATTTCTTCAGATACAGAATATGTGTCTGAATCTGGGAATGGAGGAGAAATTGCCAGCCACACACTGCAAATGGTGACTTGTACCAGGGAGCAAGACAAGACAATAGTGTAAGCCAGACTTTTCCCCACCCATTTCCTCATTTTGGAGTCTGGCTTGGTGGCCATGAAAGCAAGAACAACAATGGTTGTTTTCCCCAATATACAAGAAATGGCTACAGAGAAGATGATGCCAAAAACAGTTTGCTGCAAGAGACATTTCACCTGATCTGGTTGCCCAATGAAGAGCAAAGTGCAAAAGAAAGAGAGAAGAAGAGCAATGAGAAGAATGTAGGTGAGGTTCCTGTTGTTGGCTTTGACAATGGGAGTGTCCCGCTGTTTAATGAAGATCCCCAGTACCATGGCTGAGAAGAAAGAAAAGAAGAAAGTGATACTGGTCAAGGTGATTCCCAAGTATTCTTCATATGACAAAAATGTGATCTGTTTTGGAATACAAGCATTTTGAGCTTTATTTGGGTATTGATTCACTGAACACCAGAAACAGTCATCTGCATCTGAAAAAGAAATAATTTCAGACATATTTAAAAAGTTTATAAATGTCAGACCCAGCCCAAGAATAACACAGAACAGACAAACTTCAGTTCTTTATTTGCTCATACTATATAGACAGAATCTTGCCAGACTAAACCTATATTACTCTAACTGTAATGGATAAGTTCTGAAGATTCTAGGGAATGGCTATCCTAAAACTTCCTAACTTGAGAAGACCTTTTACATTGATATTGTTCATTTACTTAAGTATAAAAACTCTTCATTCAAATGAAAAAGGATGAAGTTAGGATATGATTTAAGGCAACTCATTTTTCATAATTAAGAAATTATACTATATTTTATTCTTTCAAAATTCCTTTGCAGCTTGCCAATACTGTCAACTCGTAAAACATCCCTGGCCTGCTCTCAAGTTGCCATAGGGAAGGGGGATGGGAAAATGGCAAAGCAGCAGGGCAGCCAAAAACAAAAGCACATTCCAGACATATGTCTCTCAGGGCTGTCTCCCAGGGTTACCCACAGCAGCTGGAGGGGAGTGATCTCTACAACCTGCCAAATTGTTCCATTGATGAATGTGACTGATGACACACCCTGAGGGAAAGGGAGAAACATGGTCAAGTATGGGCCGTAAATTACATGGGGTCAGAGTTGGCTTCACTTGGAACATGCCAACATGAAGCTCCCAATAAATAATTGAATTTCTTTTGAAGCTTGGCTCGAGGCTCATGATTTAATTAGGGCATCCATCGGAACCCTGACAAATACTTTATTTGATAAGAAGAGTAGGAGGAAGATTTGTTAATGCTAGATTTGTTGATGTTTCTTTTCCCATTAGCCCTCTATGTAAAGGAGTTGTTGCTTTAGAATAGAATAGAATAAAAGTGTTGGACGGGACCTTGGAGGTCTTCTAGTCTAACCCCCTGCACAGGCAGGAAACTCTACACCACTTCAGACAAATGATTATCCAATCTCTTCTTAAAAATTTCCAGTGTTGGAGCATTCACTTCGGCAGGCAAGTTATCCCACTTATTAATTGTTCTAACTGTCAGGAACTTTCTCCTTAGTTCTAAGTTGCTTCTCTCCTTGATTAGTTTCCACATATTGCTTCTTGTTCTACCCTCAGGTGCTTTGGAGAATAGTTTGACTCCCTCTTCTTTGTGGGAACTCCTGAGATATGGGAACACTGCTATCATGTCTCCCCTAGTCCATCTTTTCATTAGACTAGACATACTTAATTCCTGCAACCGTTCTTCATATGTTTTAGCCTCCAGTCCTCTAATCATATTTGTTACTCTTCCCTGCGCTCTTTCTAGAGTCTCAACATCTTTTTTTTTTACATCGTGGTGACCAAAACTGAATGCAATATTCCAAGTTTGGCCTTACCAAGGCATTATAAAGTGGTATTAACACTTCACATGATCTTGATACTATCCCTCTGTTTATGCAGCCCAGCACTGTGTTGGCTTTTTTGGCAGCTGCTGCACACTGCTGGCTCATATCTAAATAGTAGTCCACCAGGATTCCAAGATCCCTCTCACAGTTACTACTATTGAGCAAAGTAGGCGACATATACGGTACCTGTGCATTTTGTTTTCCTTGCCTAAATGTAGAACCTTACTTTTTTCACTGTTAGATAGTGCCCAATGTTCAAGTCTGTCAAGATCCTTCTGTATCTTGAGCCTATCTTCTAGAATGTTACCTATTCTTGCCAGCTTGGTGTCATCTGCAAATTTGATGAGTTCCCCATCTATCCCCTCATCCAAGTCATACTTCCCTCCATGTAGATGCAGTTTCATTGAGGACTACATGTTGAGTGCGGTTGGCCAGCCAGCTACGAATCCATCTGGTGGTGATCCTCTCTAATCCACATTTTTTTTACTTTATCTAGTAGAATAAATGATCTACTTTATCAAATGCTTTACTGAAGTTCAAGTAAATTTTATCCACAGTATTTCTCTGGTCCACTAGTTTTGTTACTTTGTCAAAGAATACAATAATATTAGTGTGGCATGATCTGTTTTTGACAAACCCATGTTGGTTTTTGGTTATTACTTTGTTTGCTTCTAGGTGTTCAGTGATTCGTTACTTGATTATCTTTTCCAGATAATCCTTTCCATTCCCCATGTTCAGCCCTTATAGGATAATGTTTCATTTCACAACCTAGGACAACCTTATGAAGAAAAAACCCTGTGTGAGAGCTTATGAATATTCAGTGCTGTATTCTGATAAAACCATGATCAAGCATGCTCCTGAGGAAAGGAGAAGATAATATTAGATGAAAAGAATTCTTGCATTCCAAAGTTTTTTGCTTTCAAATAGTAGTCCCTATCTATCTGAAATTATTGTGGATTGTTAAACCTGTAATTTGATTTCTGAAAAAATTATTGGAATTTTCCTTTTGTGATATTTCTTACCTGCAATTTTGCAGGTTGTAGAGATCACTCCACTCTGGCTGCTGTAGGTAACCCTGGGAGACAGCCTTGAGAAAAATATGTCTGGAATGTGCTCCTGTCTTTGGCTGCCATGTTGCTTCATCGGTTTCCCATCCCCCTTTGCCTATGACAACTCAAGAGCAGGCCAGGGATACTTTATGAGTTGACAAGTTCTTGCTTTCCTTCCACATGTTTGTCCCTTAATGGATAATGTCTCATTTCACAAACTAGGACAATCTTGATAAGAAAACACCCTGTGTGAGAGCTTATGAATATTCACTGCTGTATTCTGAGGAACCCATGATCAATCATGCTCCTGAGAAAAGGAGATTTGAGAAGATAATATTAGATTAAAAAAAGAATTCTTGCACTCTGCCTACTCCAGATCTTTTTGTTTTCAAATAGTAGTCCCTGTCTATCTCAAATTATGAACAACTTGTTAAACTTGTAATTTGATTCCTGGAAAACATATTAGGACATTCTTTATACCGTATATACTCGCATATAAGCCGAGTTTTTCAGCCCGTTTTTCAGGCTGAAAAATGCCCCCTCGGCTTATACGCGGGTCCCGGAAAAATGACTTTTTCCCTGCAACCATTTTGACTCCCGTGGTTGCAGGGATGCTTGCTAAAGCCAAAATGGGGTGTGGAGGGGGGTGCGGCACCCCTCCCCCACGCCCCTTTTTGGCTTTAGGGGTTGCAGGGAGGCAGCTTCTCCTGTGGCTGGCTGGTGAGGGAGGAGGGAGAGCGTTCTGCATACCCTCCTCCAGCCCATCCCTGGTGGAGCTGGGCTGGGCAGGGCTGGCACTGCGCGTCCCGGGGCTCCTTCCCAGCTGAGCTTCTTCTTTCTGCAGCTCACCACCCCAGCACGCTTCCATGCTCCAAAAAGCTGGAAGCATCAATGTGGGATTGCTCGCTCACTCGCTCAGTGCCGGCTCGGTCTCGCAGCCGCGGGAGAAGTTCAAAAAAGCTGCAGGCGCCAATGTGGGATGGCTTGCTGCTCGCTTGCTCGCTCGAACTTCTCCAGCGGCTGCAAGAGTGAGCCGGTGACACGCGAGCGAGTGAGCGAGCAGCGAGCCATCCCACATTGATGCCTGCAGCTTTTTGGAGCTTCTCCCGCGGCTGCGAGAGCGAGCCAGTGCCGAGCAAGTGAGCAATCCCACTTTGACGCTTCCAGCTTTTTGGAGCTTCTCCCAGCTGTGAGAAGCTCCAAAAACTTACAAGCGCCAATGTGGGATTGCTCGCTCGCTCGCTCACTCGGTGCCGGCTCGCTCTTGCAGCCATGGGAGAAGTTCGAGCAAGCAAGAAGCAGCAAGCCATCCCACATTGGCGCCTGCAGCTTTTTCGAACTTCTCCCGTGGCTGCGAGAGCGAGCCGGCACTGAGCAAGT
>WNWU01000249.1:110091-121811 GCA_012654045.1 Ptyas mucosa
AAAAAAAAAGGTGTGTATGTGCCCAGGATGAGATGGATCTTTAAGAATGTTTTGAACTTTCTTAAGGCAGCGGAAGCTATAAAGCTCTTCCAGAGAGGGGAGAGGGCAACCAATGATCCTCTGGGCAATGACGTTGACCCTCTGGAATGCTGTCCTATCTGCTACTGTGCAATTGGCAAACCATACACAGATACAGTAAGTTAAAATACTCTCTATGGTGCAGCAGTAGAAGGTCACCAGCAGTTTTTCATTCAGTTGTTGTTTCCTGAGAAGTCTTAGGTAGTATAATCTCTGCTGGGCCCTTTTGACCAGTGCTGCAATGTGAGTACCCCAGGTCAGGTCCTCTTTTATGATAACACCCAGAAACTTAAAACTGGTCACTTGCTCCACTTGGTTTCCATTGATAAGCAAGGGCTGTATGTCTGATCTAATCCTTCTATAGTCTACTATAAACTCCTTGGTTTTATTTGTGTATAATATAATGTGTAATCTGAGTCAACAACATTAATAAAGTTGCAAGGAACAGAATCATATTGGAGAACAGAGGTTCTTTTGGGTTAAATGTTGTTGGAAGAAATATCCATCTGATTCAGTTCCAAGTGGGGAGAAAGACACTGGAAAAATGGAGGCTGATTGGAAAGATGGTTTATTGATGGACACATGGATTTTGAGGTCCTGTGCATCTGAACACTTGGTTTGATAAGTACATGGATTTTTATACAGTTTCTTCTACAGCACTTTTTATTTAGAGGCTTGTTTTGTGTATTTTGTTATTTGATTTTAATTAGTTTGTCTAGCAAAGGCTAGCAATGAGTTGAGGTTTTTAATCTTATTTAACAAATGTAATTAATCCTGGATGCTGTCTTTCTTGGCGTTTTAATCCTGTCTTGAATGGATTACTGAATTTGCATTTCTAAAAGTTGGCCCCTTAGTTTCTACTTGGGGCAGAGAGCTGAGGCTTTGAGTTTCTTGTCATCCAAGAAGCTTCTTCAGTTCTGGATGAATGTTGGGGAATGAAAAGATTTATTCAAAACTGAAGAACCTTCTTGGATGAGAAGTGAAATGTTTTCAAGGAAACAAACAACAACAAAAAAAAAAAAACAAGAAAGCCCAGTTGCCTTTTGAAAAGCACCTTTGGGACAACAATGACCTGGATGATTGAGAATCTCCATAGACATTCTCACCTTTTCTCTATTTTCTTCTGTTTAGAAATATAACAAGTGGAACAAAAAGACAAAAAGCAAGCTTAAATTTTATTTCTCCCATTTCTCCTTCACTGTTTCCCTTTTCTTTTTGGCTTGGCATACCTCATTTTCCAACAGCCTCTGTGACAGGCTTCAATAGCTCTTAGGTTACACACAATACAAAAAAGCAATCAAATCTGATATATAAGGGAACTATACCATAAGAACTCATGCCACATGTCACATTATAGACTTGCACATTTTTGGTATAAAAGCAAAGATCTTATTTGCATCACTTCTGCAAGATTCACAGCAAACTATTAATAATAAAAAAATTAGGTTCCTGTCACAATTTGGAAAAAGTATAGTGCAATGGACTAAAAGAATCAGTTTTGCTTCTTTATCAGCTGCTCCTTTCTGTTTCTCGGCTCCCTGTTGGCCTGCATGCACAACACACAAGGCTTCACTCCGGATGACAGGTGAACAACTTGGTTTATTTAGTGACAACAGCTCATTCGTGGAAATTGGAATGTTGAAAACAAACTAAAGACGCAGTTATCAAATGTCGCGCCCACTGCTGCTTATATAGGCTAATCATAGGCGTGCCTTCCAGCATGTAATTGGCCGAACAATCCTTCTCGAATCTCCCGCTGCTGTAATCCGGGCTCGTTGCGATGACATCACACGCTGTGCTGGCTCCATTTTCGACAGCTGCATCCCCGTGGCCTCTTTCTTTTCTCTCAATGCTGTTGTGGCTCCTACATGACCCACAGTAGTCACCCATCATCACCCGTTTTCAGAGGCCTCCTATATGCTGCAACTAACCCCAACACCCACACCCATGATGCCCGATGCCCTTGAAACCCTCCCCACTTCCAGTCGAAATGACATCCACGTCTCAGGATTGACAGTAAGGTGTCGAGTGCTGTTTGACACTCGACACTGTTCAGATTAGGCCTCAGAACAATAATGTAGCATTTAGGGGCAAAGATGCAACCAAGTAATCCAGCTGCAGAAGCCAAAATGGAGAAGATATCCACAGCCACCATATATTTCCCCTTGGTACTCAAATAGGTGGGAACAAATGATATCCAGACACTACAAAACACCAGCATGCTAAAAGTAATGAATTTGGCTTCATTGAAACTATCAGGCAGCTTCCTAGCCAAGAAAGCCACTGTAAAACTGATAACAGTCAAGAAACCCATAAAACCAAGGACAGTATAAAACATTACGGATGAACCTTCATTACATTCCAGAACAATTTCTTCCGATATAGAATATGTGTCTGAATCTGGGAATGGAGGAGAAATTGCCAGCTACACACTGCAAATGATGACTTGTGCCAGAGAGCAAGATAGGACAATAGTGTAGGCCAGCCTTTTTCCCACCCATTTCCTCATTTTGGAGCCTGGCTTGGTGGCCATGAAAGCAAGAACAACAGTGGTTATTTACCCCAATATACAAGAAAGTGCTACAGAGAAACTGATGCCGAAAGCAGTTTGCTGCAAGAGACATTTCACCTGACCTGGTTGCCCAATGAAGAGCAAAGTGCAAAGGAAGGAGAGGAGGAGAGCAATGAGAAGAATGTAGGTGAGGTTCCTGTTGTTGGCTTTGGCAATGGGAATGTCCCGCTGTTTAATGAAGATCCCAAGTACTATGGCTGAGAAGAAAGAAAAAAAGACAGCAACACTGGTCAAGGCGATTCCCAAGATTTCTTCATATGACAAAAATGTCATATGAAGAAAAATGTCTGTTTTGAAATGCAGTGGGTATTGACCTTCTGAACACCAAAAACAGTCATCTGCATCTGAAAAAGAAATAACGTCAGTTGTATTTTAAAAGTTTATAAATGTCAGACCCAGCCCAAGAATAACACAGAACAGCCAAACTTCAGTTCTTTTATTTGTTCACACCACAGAGACAGAATCATGCCAGACTAAACCTCCAACTCTAATGGTTAAGTCTTGGGCGATTCTAGAAAGTGGCTATCATAAATCTCTTCCTCTTTCTTTGATCCAGGTCCAGGCTGTGTTTTATCTTGTCTCACTCCCTGAACTTTCCTTGTAATGTGCTCCCTTCTTCTTTGGAAACAGTTACTTCACTACAGTCCTTTCCACTACCTTTTCCAATCCACCATAACAAATGATGAAAGCAAGCTTTCAAAATAAAGTCTGAACTCTTTTCATTTATACTTTGATGTGTTATGAATAATGAAGTCTGGATGTTCACATACCTTTGTAGTTTTTCTGGTAAAGGAGCCTTAAAATGAGACCTAGTCAGTGTTTTTATATTAATTTTGCTCATACACTATAAGAGTGTAACTCTCAATGAAAATGAAAAAAGGAGAAAGTTAGGATATTAACAATTAGGGGGCTGCAGACTAAAACATACAAAAAACAGTTACAGGAATTGGATAGGTTTAGTCTAATGAAAAGAAGAGCTAGGGGTGATATGATATCAGGGTTTCAATAAATAAGGGACTGCCACAAAGAAGAGTGGATCAACCTTTTCTCTAAAGCACCACTGGCAGAATAAGAAGCAATGGATGGAAACTTATCAAGGAGAGATCCAACCTAGAACTAAGGAGAAATTTACTGACAGTGAGAACAATTAAATCAGTGGACAAGCTTTTCTTCAGGAATTGTGGGTGCTGCATCACTGGAATTTTTAAAGAAGACATTGGACAGCCATTTGTCTGAAATAGTATAGGGTCTCCTGCTTGAACAGGGGGTTGGACTAGAAGTCCTCTAAGGTTCTTTCCAACTCTATTATTCTATATTCTATGCTCTATATAATTTAAGGCAACTATTTTTTCATTATTAAGAAATTAGACTATATTTTATTCTTTCAAAAATCCTTTGCAGTTTGCCAATACTTTATTTGATAATAAGAGTAGGAGGAAGATTTGTTAATACTAGATTTGAGTATGTTTCTTTTCTTATTAGTCCTCTATGTAATAGAGTTGTGTCAGGGTTCCGACGGATGCCCTAATTAAATCATGCGCCTCGAGCCAAGCTTCAAAAGAAATCCAGTTATTTATTAGGAGCTCCGTATACCCAAATGAAACCAAATCTGATCTCATGTAATTTAAGGCTTGTTTCCCCCCTCCTTCCAGGGTGTGACATCAATCATATTTGCCAACAGAGCAATTTTGCAGGTTGTAGACATCACTCCCTTCTGACTGCTGTAGGTAACCCTGGGAGACAGCCTTGAGAAAGATATGTCTGGAATGTGCTCCTGTCTTTGGCTGCCATGTTGCTTCATCGGTTTCCCATCCCCGTTTGCCTATGACAACTCGAGAGCAGGTCAGGGATACTTTGCGAGTGGACAAGTTCTTGCTTTCCCTTCCACATGTTCGTCCCTTAATGGGTAATGTCTCATTTCACAAACTAGGACAACCTTAATAAGAAAAAACCCTGTGTGAGAGCTTATGAATATTCACTGCTGTATTCTGAGGAACCCTTCATCAATCATGCTCCTGAGGAAAGGAGATTTGAGAAGGTAATATTAGATAAAAAAAGAATTCTTGCACTCTGCCTACTCCAGACCTTTTTGTTTTCAAATAGTAATCCCTGTCTATCTCAAATTATGAACAACTTGTTAAACTTGTAATTTGATTCCTGGAAAACATATTAGGACATTCCTTATATGATATTTCTTACCTGCCTTATTTGAAATCTTCCCTTCTGGACACTGGAGGCAATCATAGCAGCAAAATGGTTTCCCTTCTATTTTGATCCTACTTTAGCCTGAAACACAATGATCATTGCATGCAGAAATGGATTGCACCTGTTGAAAATTAATAATGGAATATTCAGAAACTATTCCTTAATATTCAGAAATTCCTGCATTTCAGATACATGGATTCCACAGATTTTCTTATACGTTTCAGACTTTTTTTCAGTTTGGGTATGACATGAATATATTATTCACTTGGCAAATCCAAAGTTGTACAAATAAATTTTCTATTCCACATCTTCTGAAATCAATATTCATAATAATTTAACAAAGTTGGAAAGGACCTTGGAGGTCTTCTAGTCCAACCCACTGCTTATGCAGGAAGCCCTAAAACACTTCAGACAAATGGTTATCTAATCTCTTCTTAAAAACGTCCAGTGTTTGAGCATTTACAACTTCTGGAAGCAAGTTGTTCCACTGATTAATTGTTCTAACTGTCAGGAAATTTCTCCTTCATTTTAAGTTGCTTCTCTCCTTGATTAGTTTACATCCATTGCTTCTTGTTCTACCCTCAGGTGCTTTGGAGAATAGTTTGACTCCCTCTTCTTTGTGACCACCCCTGAGATATTGGAACATGCTGTCATGTCTCCCCTAGTCCTTCTTTTCATCAAACTAGACATACCCAGTTCCTGCAACTGTTCTTCATATGTTTTAGCCTCCAGTCTCCTAATCTTTGTTGCTTTTCTCTGCACTCTTTCTAGAGTATCAGCATCTCTTTTACATTTCGGCAACCGAAATTGGATGCAGAATTTTAAGTGTTGCTTTACCAAGGCATTATAAAGTGGTATTTACATTTCACGTGTTCTTGATTCTATCCTTCTGTTTATGCAGCCTAGAACTATGATGGCTTTTTTGGCAGATGCAGCACACTGCTGGTTAATATTTAAGTGATTGTCCACTAGGACGCCAAGATCCCTCTCACAGTCACTACTATTGAGCAAGGTACCACATATACTGTACCTGTGCATTTTGTTTTTCTTGCCTATATTCATCTTAATCTAAGAGTGATATTCTATTGGAATCATAAACACTTTTATAGACTGTTATGACTTTCACTACATTTCACTAATATTTTGCATTAATTATACATAATATTATGTTTTTCACAAGAGCAGCACAGTGGCCTAGTGGTGAATATGCTTGCCTCCCACTCGTAAGATTGTGAGACCAATCCTGTGCAGCAGCAGATTTTTCTCACCTAGGACACTGTTGTGACCCAGGCCCAAGTAAGTAGTAGGAAAATCAGTCAGTGAAAAAACAAACAAACTATTCGAACAGCTGAGAATTACTTCATTCCCAGCATCTTTCAACTAAGTTAAAGCAAATTCCTCCCAACACAAATTCCTCAGTCCTATCGCAAACCTTGATCCAATTAGGCAAACTGCCAAAGGCCTTTCTTGGCAAACATTCAGAAGTCACAGATACAAGAATAAATTTGTATTTTACAAATGGTGGTGGTCCTCCGGGTGCGATTCAAGGTGTTGGTGACCACCTTTAGAGTGCTCCATGGCTTAGGACCTGGATATTTACGTCTCAATAAAATAATTAATGAATACATTCACTCCGATCAAAATGGCTTTATCCCAAAGAGACAAAAAATAATATGAGATTAATAATGGACGTATTAGAATATTGTGAAATAAACTCAGATAAACAAGCGGCCCTAATCTTTTTAGATGCACAGAAAGCATTTGACAATCTAAATTGGAAATTTCTTGTACTGCAATTGGAAATTATGAAATTCAGCGAAAAATTCATAAATATGATAAAGAAAATTTATTCATCTCAAACGGCAAAAATAATAATAAATGGTGACTTGACAGAATAATTTTAGATATCAAGAGAAGTTAGACAGGGGTGTCCTATGTCCCCCCCCCCCATTATTCATATTAGCCTTAGAAACTCTCTTAAAAGAGATCAGAAGAGATAAAGAAGAAAAAGGTCTGAAAATCAAAGGGGAAGAATACAAACTTCAAGCCTTCGCTGATGACATGGTATTTATCATAGAACAACTGATAACAACGGGCACTAAATTATTAGATAAAATAGAAAAATTTGGGAGTGTAGCCAGACTCAAAATCAATAAACAAAAAACAAAGATACTAACGAAAAATCTCACTAATCAACAAGAAAAAGAATTAGAAGCCCAATTAGATATACAAATTTCAAAGAAGGTAAAATATCTAGGAATATGGCTCACCAAAAAAAGTTCATCAGTTAGAGAGGATAATTATGATAAATTGGCAAGACAAGTTAAAAAAGATTTAGAAATTTGGAAAAAATTACAATTATCTTTTTTGGGAACAATCGCCTCAATTAAAATGAATGTTTTACCCAGAATTTTATACTTATTCCAAGTGATTCCAATAAAACCGGGGAAAAACTTTTTTAAGGATTTTAATAAATTAAAAGCAAACTACATATGGCAAGGGAAGAAAGCAAGAATTAAAACAAAACACCTACAAGATACAAGAGAAAGAGGAGGATTGGCACTACCGGACTGGGAGACATATTATAAAGCATCAGCACTAATTTGGATCAAGGAATGGATGGAACTCAAAAATAAAAGATTATTGACTTTGGAACGAGGATGACATGCTTTTCTGTGGGAGGGCCCAGATAAGAACATAGATATTTTCAGAGGCACATTGTCAGACAAGCACTATATCAGACATGGCAGGGCATCAAAAAAATACACTACAATAAAATCCTGGAATGGCTATCAACCATGGAAGCCCAGATCTATCCAAATACTATGGACATCACCAAAATGAGAACTTATAAAGATTTACTAAATAATCAAGGGGAACTAAGAACAAGAGAAGAATTGAAGGATATGGGTATGGATATTGATTGGTGGCCATATCTACAAATAAAATCAAAATATAAGAAAGATTCGGCTCAATTTGGATTCCAAAAAGACCAATACGAATTAGATAAAATTCTATAAGGATCACAAGATAAATTGATAAAAAAAAGTTTACAATTATTTACGAGGATACAAATTAGAAGAAGTGGTCAAAGAAAATATGATAATTTGGGCAAAGAATTTCAGCTACAATATTCAATTAGACAATTGGGAAAAATTATGGACAATAAACTGTAAATTAACAATGTCTGCACCATATAAAGAAAAAATGTTCTATAGGTGGCACCTTCCACCGGCCAGACTGGCAAGAATGTTTCCCAACAATTCTCCATCTTGTTGGAAATGTAAACTGCATAAAGGAACCTATTACCACATGTGGTGGACCTGTCCAAAAACAAAACAATACTGGCAAATGATCAGAACACAAGTAGAAGAAATCACACAACGAAGATTAGAAATGAGACCGGAAACCTTTCTACTAGGAATAATAAATGGACAATATGAAAAGGAAATAATATACTTAATCATCCATATAATAACAGCAGCACGAATAATTTTTGCACAAAATTGGAAGAGTAGTGACACACTGACAGAAGATAGAGTAATTAATAAGATTATGGAATGTGCAGAAATGGACAGACTCACAAAAGAATTACAAGATAAAGAGGAACACGATTATTATCTAGTATGGGAAAAGTGGTATACTTGGTTGAAAAATAGAAAAAGGAAAAAAGAATAGGGAGCAATTGGAGTTACAGAAACAGGAACATAAATCACTAACATAAGTTAACAGTGAATCATAACGATAGATATATGAATAAAATCAAGCAAGGAAGAGTCAAAACACAAATTTATTTATTTATTTATTTATTTATTTATTTATTTATTTAATTTGTATACCGCCCTTCTCCAGCTGGACTCAGGGCGGTGAACAGCCAAAATAAAATAGAGCATACAAAATTAAAAAACAATTTAAAATAATTAAATAGTTTTGGCCCACAATTTAAAACAACCAAGTTAAAACCAATTTATAATTTAAAACCGAAACAATAGGGTCAAGCCAGGCCGGCTAGATGAAATAAATGTGTTTTCAGGGCTCGTCGGAAAGCCCGGAGGTCAGGTATCATGCGTATCTCTGGGGGTAGGTCATTCCACAGGGCGGGTGCCGCTACAGAAAAGGCTCTCCCTCTGGGGGTCGCCAGCCGGCATTGTCTGGCGGACGGCACCCTAAGGAGGCCCTCTCTGTGCGAACGTACTGGCCGGTGGGAGGCTATTGGCGGCAGAAGGCGATCTCGTAAGTACCCTGGCCCTAAGCCATGGAGCGCTTTAAAGGTGGTCACCAACAACTTGAAGCGCACCCGGAAGACCACAGGAAGCCAGTGCAGCTCGCGCAGGAGAGGTGTCACATGGGAGCGTCCTGTTGCTCCCATAATCCCCCGCGCGGCCGCATTCTGGACCAACTGGAGCCTCCGGATGCACCTCAAGGGGAGCCCCATGTAGAGAGCGTTACAGTAGTCCAGGCGGGAGATGACGAGTGCCTGAGTGACTGTGCGTAGGGAGTCCCGATCCAGAAAGGGACGCAATTGGCGTATCAGGCGAACCTGATAGAAAGTCCCCCTGGCCACGGCCGTCATGTGCTCTTCTAAAGACAGCCGTGCATCCAGGAGGACGCCCAAATTGCGAGCCCTCTCCGTGGGGGCCAATGATTCACCCCCAATAACCAGCGATGGCACCAGCTGGCTATATCGGGACGCCGGAAGCCACAGCCACTCGGTCTTGGAAGGGTTGAGACGAAGCCTGTTCCTCCCCATCCAGGCCCGCACGGCCTCCAGGCACTGGGACATCACTTCAAGGGCATCGTTGGGGTGGCCTGGGGTGGAGATGTACAGCTGAATATCATCAGCGTACTGGTGGAATTCCACCCCAAAGCCACGGATGATCTCGCCCAGCGGCTTTACATAAATGTTGAACAGGAGGGGCGAGAGGACCGATCCCTGCGGTACCCCGCAAGCGAGGCACCTCGGGGTCGACCGCTGCCCCCCTGCCAACACCGATTGCGACCGGTCGGAGAGGTAGGAGGAGAACCACCGCAAAACGGTGCCCCCCACCCCCAACCCCTCTAACCGGCGCAACATGATACCATGGTCGATGGTATCAAAAGCCGCTGAGAGATCTAATAGGACCAGGATAGAGGAGCAACCCCTATCCCGAGCCCTCCAGAGATCATCAACCAACGCGACCAATGCCGTTTCCGTGCTGTGCCCAGGCCTGAAGCCGGACTGGAGCGGGTCTAGATAGACAGCTTCATCCAGGTACTGTGGAAGCTGCCGCGCCACCACACTCTCAACAACCTTCGCAATGAAACGAAGGTTGGAGACTGGACGATAGTTGGCCAACACAGCCGGGTCCAGAGAGGGCTTCTTGAGGAGGGGCCTCACCACCGCTTCTTTCAAAGCAACCGGTAGGGCACCCTCACTCAAAGAAGCGTTAATAATCCTCTGGAGCCAGCCTCGTGTAACCTCCCGGGAAGCCAGCACTAACCAGGAGGGACACGGGTCCAATAAACATGTGGTCGCGTTCAGCCGTCCCAGAATCCTGTCCACGTCCTCGGGAGTCACAGGATTGAACTCCTCCCAGATAATATTCTCAAGACCTGCCTCAATCATCCCGTCTGAACTTACCCAGTCGGAGGCCAGATCTTCCCGAATCTGAGCGATCTTATCATGCAGATACTGCACAAAGTCCTCAGCTCGACCCTGCAAGGGATCATCCCGCGCTTCCAGATGTAGGAGGGAGCGGGTCACCCTAAACAGGGCGGCTGGGCGATTATCTGATGATGCAATAAGAGTGGCAAAATAGGTAGACTTTGCCGCTTTTATCGCCACTAGATAGGTCTTAATATAAGCCCTCACTAGCGATCGGTCAGATTCGGACCGGCTAGTCCTCCACCTGCTCTCCAGGCGTCTTTTCCGGCGCTTCATCTCCCTCAGCTCCTCGGAGAACCAAGGAGCTAGGTGAGTTCGATGCCGGGTCAGAGGCCGCAAAGGCACGACGCGGTCCAAGGCCCCGGCGGCCGCACTGTTCCAGGCGGCCACCAAGTCCTCAGCCGAGTCATGAGCTAGAGTCTCAGGAATTGGCCCAAGCTCCATCTGGAACCTATCAGGATCCATCAGGCGCCTGGGGCGGAACCACCTAGTCGGTTCCAAATAAGAACATACATTACTGTTGTGATATATTTGACAATGTTTCATGTTTTGTTTTGTATGTTTTATAGTCACTAGTTTTGTTTTGTTTGTACTTTTAAACAAATAAAAATGTATTTAAAAAAATAAAAAAAATAGAATGTGGGGAAAAAATGGTGGTGGTCCTCCGGGTGCGATTCAAGGTGTTGATGACCACCTTTAGAGCGCTCCATGGCTTAGGACCTGGATATTTATGAGACCGCCTGTTGCCACCAAGAGCCTCCCACTGGCCAGTACGCTCCCACAGAGAGGGGCTCCTCCGGGTGCCATCGGCCAAACAATGTCGACTGGTGGCTCCCAGGGGGAGAGCTTTCTCTGTGGGAGAACCTGCCCTCTGGAACGAGCTCTCACCGGAGATACGGATGATTCCAGATTTATGTACTTTCCGTTGGGCCCTCAAAACTTTTTTATTTCATCAAGCTGGGCTGGCCTAATTCTCCAATTGTGTAATTTTAATTTGAACTTTTAAATGGGAGATTTTAACTGCCGGGCCAAATTGTTTAATATATTTTTAAATTGTTTTTAAATTTTGTATTTGATGTTTTTTACTTTTGGCTGTTCACCACCCTGAGTCCTTCGGGAGAAGGGCGGTATAGAAAAATTAAATTAAATTAAATTAAATTAAATTAAATTAAATTAAATTAAATTAAATTAAATTAAATTAAATTAAATTAAATTAAATTA
>WNWU01000250.1:0-11507 GCA_012654045.1 Ptyas mucosa
GTTCTCCGGGCAATCTGCCATTGCTACCGGATTGGGTGATCTGGTCCGAACTGGGAGCATTTCACCCCTGTTTTGAAGACTCAGCTCAAGGCCATGAAGCAGAGGCGGAGATTAAGGCAATTAAGCAAAGGGGTTTCCTGGGTAAAAAGAGTACATCAGAGAGTTTTGGAGGCTCGCTGGAAAATTGTGGTACTGGCCTCAATGCCTCCTGGTCCACTACTTCAAGGAGGGTCTGAACCAGGAGCTACACAACACCTGTATCTTCCAGGGAGTCCCTAACTGCATCTATAACAGTGGCCATGGACTTTGAGATCCACCCTCACCGTAAAGAGACATCTGAGAAAAAACTGAAGAGACAGCTTGGCCGGCAGTGGAAGAGCTGCCCAGGGGGATATCAACAGCACCAATCAAGCACCTGTTCCCCAGCCGAAAGCTCCTGGACTGGCAAAGCCCGAAAGGCCTCCATGGAGATCTGCAGAAGAAAGAAAAGTAGCCCACCAAGCCATCAAGGTCTCCAGCCTCTGCAAAGGAGGGGGGGATTCTGGCCAGAGAGACATCACCGCTGACTGCAGACGACAGCAATGATGGAAGCAAGGATGACCCAATGGTGAGTAAATCCATCTGTCCATTCACCATCAAATCTATATTGAAGCCCAAGGGGAAGTAGAGGCCATCATAGACACGGGATGCACCTGCTGCCTGATCAGCCTCCCCCTCTGCCAAAAGCTAGGTATGCAGATGCAGCCTCTAGCTAACCCCCTATGCTTTGAACAAGTTAGTGGGACACTAATTGGGGAGATATCTGCCACTCTGATCAACAAACCAGTATGCTTAGAAATGGGCCACCACTGGGATCTTATCCGATTTGTGGTGGCACCAAAAATGCCTGAAGAAATCATCCTGGGACTGGCATGGCTGGACAAATGGTGTCCCACCATCTCCTGGGAAGACAGCTACAGAAAAATAAAGCTGGCAGTAGGCCCCCTCCCCCTCCGACCCTGTGGAGGAAGAGACAGCCAAGCTGCAAAATGATGAAAAAGCAGCCACCACAGCAGAACTGCATCTGGGGAGCCCCCAGATCCCCAAGGAGTATCAGGACCTAGCAGATGCATTTAGTGAAGAAGAATGCAATGCACTTCCACCTCACCGACATACTGATTGGACCATGGAATTTGTACCGGGGCTAAACTACACAAACCTATGATGTATTCCATGACCCCAAGAGAGATGACTGAATTAAGGAAATATATCAATGCCAATTTGGCCTGAGGATTCATCCAACTTGCCAAATCCCAGGTAGCTGCCCCCATCCTCTTCAAAGAGAAGAAAGATGAGTCGTTTAGATTATGCATTGATTTTACAGGTATTAATGCCGTGTGCCTGGAAAACACCTACCCACTGCTCCTCATGAAGGACATGCTAGCCCACTTGGCCAAAGGGAAGATGTTCACCAAACTAGATCTATGAGAAGCATAAGCCAAACCTATGGTCTGCGTGCCAGAGGTGGCATGCAGCACCCTCTCTGATGGCATGCAAGCCGTCGCCCCAGTTCAGCTTTGCTGCACATGTGCACGCACCTCCCAACCACCAGATGGTCTTCAGATCTTTACCGTGCATGCACGGTGAGTAGGGTGCATGTGGGGGAGGGTGCATGCATGCATGGGGGCAGGGTGCATGTGGGGGATGTGGGGAATGTGGGGAGTGCGCATGTATGCACGGGGGGTGGGTACATGCAGGGGTGGGGTACTTGCAGGGGGTGGGGCGCATGCATGGAGTCCGCACACGCATTGCATTTTGGGGTTTGGTTACATGCGCTCATACATGTACACTTTGGGCAGTCAGTCCAAAAAAGGTTAGCCATCACTATTATAGGTTGAAAGAAAGTTATTTTTATTTGTTGCAAGTCTTAGTTCATTCTGAGCCTTAGCTTTTCTTACTTCATCTTTGCAAATTCAGACTATCTGCTGATGTTCTGCCTTAGTTATGTGTCCCTCTTTATTCTTATCCTACTTTTCATTCAGTTTATCAGAGAGAACTTTGTGGAACCATGCTGGTTTTTTTCTTGGATTTCTTATTTTTCTTTTTCTGTGGCATTGTGCTGGACTAGATCTTTACAACTGCATTTTTGGGAGTTTCCCAAGCTTCTTGAGTTGTTTTCCCCTTTAAGATTTTCATCCATGGAATTCTTCCCAATCTTTCCTTATATCTGTTGAAACCAGCAATTTTAAAGTCTGTTTTGATTATGTTCTGTTGCTTGTGTCTGCATTATACTGTATTGAATTCCAATATGACATGGTCACTCTCGGCATTTTGCTTGGAGGGCCCTCCCCCACATTCTTTCCCTGGTAGTAGTCTGCCTCTGCTCCTGCCTCTCTTTTCCTGGCCGATTCACCAAGGGTATTTGTCCCCGGGCATTATGCATATGTGGGACACTTAAACATGCCTCCTGGTGGCACAGCCCCCCCCCCCCCAGCAGCAACAGTGGCAGCCCGGCAGCAGTCACTCCAACTGCGGCTAGGCTACATTTGTAGCTGCATCCCAGCTTTAGGGGGCCTCCATTGTCACTGGCATCCACTGGCCTGTGAGTCATGGCCACAACCAGAGCCTCAGTGTCTCTAGGTGGAGAGCACACACAGATGGCCCCTCCCCTCCCAGAGACCCCACACATGCCTCATTAGTCTCTGGAGAGGAAGGACTTGCTAAAAAAATAAAAACAGAGACTGTATGATGTGAGAAGCTAAAATGGTTCAGTCTGCAGAAAAATAACAATGTTAAGTTCCCTTCATGCTTAAATGTGTAAGCAGACTTTCAGGAGACAGTGAGGTCTTTACAATTCCCAGTTGCGGGGGAAATGTATGATGGTGGGACATAAGTGTCAGTGGACAATTGCTGAGGAACGAATACCAGCAGAGAGCCTGCCAAGCATAAACACAAGTGGTGGGTTGACTGTGGTGGGGATCCACAGAGGGCATCTCTTGGTGGCATCAAATCTTAAACCAGTGGTTCATATCTAAAATTGTTTGTTCCCTCATTGGATGTTGACTTTTTGTTGGAAGTACAGATGAAAAGACCACTTGTGCTCTTAACTCCTTAATTTTCTTGCTGAGCTGTTCAGACTCTTTTGATATTATTTTCAAGTTTATTGTCATATCATTTGTCCCCACATGAAAGAGAAGAAGGGGATAGTAGCCTGTGGGCTTGATTATTTTAGTAAGGTTCTCAGCCACATCTTTGACTTTGCTTCAGGGAGTCAACATATCTCCCTAGATTGATTGTCCAGTCTATAGATGATTGATTCTGTTCCCCTGAGAGGTGAATTTCTTATTGCCAACACTTACTTTTTTCCCCTGGGGAAGTGTGGGTTATTTTTCTTCCTATCACAGGAACACTTGATGCTTTTCCAGGTGTCTGCATGCTTTCTTCCCAGGGGAGACTATGAAATTGATTGTTCAGTTCTAGTGGAGCTGCACTGGACTGGGCTGAACTAGACAAGAGAGGCATTGCTCTTGGTTGCTGTTTTCTTCTATATGTGATATGTTTCCATCGGTCTATCTCCTGTTTCTATCGGTGTATCTCTAAAGGTTCATGGACACACAGGTTCATTTTTTCTAGTAGTTGTTTGTCCTTTGTTATGTTTGGTTTGGATATAATCTTTTGGCTTAGAGTTTCTAGTTTTGTAGGTTTGAGTCTCAGAGTTGTCTCTAGAACCTTTACTTTTTCTTCTAGTAATTCATTTAGTTTACATTTGGTACATGCTTAATTTGGATCATCTATGGACACATACATAGAATATATTTTGCAAAGCATAACAGTGTCAGTCTCTTTCTTCATGTTTTTTTTCCTAGTACATTTATGGATTAAAAAATTCAAAAGTTTACAAAATGTTTAAAAAAACATAATAGGGTGGAGCTTCCCATGATACCAGTCACAAAGAACGGAGCTCTCTGTTCTTGTGCTGGCTTCTCCCTGTTAGTGGGCTCCGAACAGAGCCAAAGTTGCCTCGTGGGGGTGGTGAAACTAAGGAGGGGTGCCCTATGAGGTCGCAGGAGAATGCAACTCTCCTGCCAAAACCCAGGGTTTTTCTTTTTTCCTCTATGCCACGACGGGAAGAAGAGACAGCCTAAGATGGGTGCCACAAAGCTGGGATAGCATATGACCATCTAAGCACAGCACAGGAGCGGACATTGGTGAACAATGTGTGAACTGGGTGAGAAGAATTCTTTCTATTCAAATTTTAATCCCAAAGAAACACAGAGGAACTATTGATTTAGAGCTGTTAAATGTTGAACAAACTCTTTGGAAAGTGATTAAGTGATTAGCAACTGGAAGGAGGAAATTTAAAGAGAGAGGAAACAATTTAAATCAGCATCGCTTTTTCACTCGAATTTAAAAATGCTGGAATTATTTACTTACAAAACCTATTCTGCTTCTAAAACTGTTTTATAATCAAATGAAAATTGACTAGTAAATTGAAACTTAAGTGGAGAGTGCCACCTGCTGACGAAAGGAAAAATTAAAAATTTGGAAATACCTATACAAAAGACAGTGTAAATATTGGATTACCTTTAATTAGCCCAAGACTTCTGGAGACCTAAATATGAAAATGAGGAAGCTATTTAATTAAAGAGACATTTGAATGTTATACTAAAAGATTGAATCTGTAAAGGGGGTGCAAAGAGGCTTTGATAACTTCTGGGACTATCTATACAGAACTGATTGTCAGGTATGCCTCCTTTCAACACTCAAGAAAGAAAAACCCTGACTCCATCTTCATAGAGAAAGGTACTTTTATTGAGTATGAACTGAATGCAACAAAAGAAAAGCAAGGTCTGCAGCAATAGGCGTGAAAATCACATATAGAAAACATCCTTAAAACCCTCCCTCCAATCATCCAGTCAGGATTATCCAATCCACATCCCAAGGGGTCATGTGGGTGCAGCTTCCGATGGCTCCATCCTCCTGGTGTGCCACGACAGTTGACCTTGAGTGGTTATCAGCGTGCCTCCCAGCTGCAGAGAAATGGTGAGGAAAACTTTCTCCAATTTACTCCACCAGCTCACTTCCCATGCCAGACATCCTCCCTCTCCCCGTTACAATGGCAGCCGAGCAAGCAAGCAATATAAAAGTGGAGGATGACATTCGGCCCTCCTGCAGAAGAGACATTATTCCTACAAGAAAAACAGAATAAGGGAAAACAGAAAATTACATAAACAGGAACATAAGTACAGCTCCAGGATTAAGGTTTACTAGGATATTTGGAATAAAACAATTGCAGCTGCTTCGGAGCCCTAACATCTCACTCATTTACCCATTCAGACTGAGCTAAAGGGAAATGTTTCCAGGCCACCAAGTACTGCAGCTTACTGCGATGTTTCCTCGAATCCAATATTTCTTTGACCTCAAAATGCTGTTCCCCTTCAATGAGTATGGGAACAGGAGGAGGTTCTTGGTCCAGAAGCAGAGGGGACATACACTCAAGTTTCAGCAAACTAACATGAAACACTGGATGAATCCTCCGCAAGGTTTTAGGTAGCTGTAATTGCACTGTAACTGTGTGAACTATGCGTACGATAGGGAAAGGACCCATATATTTGGGCCCAAGTTTTTTTGACTTTTGGGAAGTTTGCAAGTACTTGGTAGAAAGGAAAACCCTATTTCCTACCTTATAATCCCTACCGTGAATTCTTTTCTTATCATCTTGGGTTTTATGAGCTTGGTAAGCCTCGTCCATGGCCTTACATGTTACAGATCAGGTACCACATAGCTGTCCAATCCATTCAGCCAATGAAGGTATCTGTGGTTTTTCCTGAGGCAACTCTGGGATGGGCACAAAATCTTGGCTGGAGGCTACCTTAAATGGGGTAAACCCTGTACTACTATGTATAGAGTTATTATAGGTGTCCTCTGCAAACAGCAACAAGTCCACCCAGTTATCTTGCTGATAATTTATGTAACATTTAGGTATTGTTCCAACACCGAGTTAGTTCTTTCACAAGCCCCATTGGTCTGAGGGTGGTGGGCTGAGCTTAACCCCTGGGCAGAGCCTAACAACCCCAGGAACTCCTTCCAAAAGTGGGAGGTGAACTGGACCCCTCTGTCCGAGATTATTCACTCTGGAGCCCCGTGTAATCTATACACATGTTGAACAAACAATTTAGCCAGAGTTTTAGCTGAAGGGATCTTGGGACATGGGATAAAATGCACTTGTTTAGAAAACAAATCAGTAATTACCCAAATGACTGTATTCCCTCCACTTTCGGGCAACTCAACAATAAAATCCATGGAGATTTCCTTCCATGGGGCTTCCAGCCTGGCTACACTCTGAAGTAACCCAGGGGTTTTCCCCAGAGGCTTCTTTGCTGAAGCAGATACGGGGCAGCTCGCCACATAGGCTTCTATGTCTTTCTTCAGCGCTGGCCACCAGAATTGTCGTTTAACTAAATGTAATGTCTTCACAAAACCAAAATGCCCAGTGATTTTAGCATCATGGGCGTATTGTAATACTGCCCTCCTCAGGCTGGCGGGGACATACAGTTTTGCTCCCACCCAGGCGAGACCCTCCCAAAGAGTACACTCATTGGAGTGGGCTAAAAACCACTCATCAGTTTTTAGTGCATCTTTTAACTGCTTGCTCAAGTCGCCGGACAAGGTTAGGTCCCTTTCGCCTGGGCTCTGGTAACCACTAGTGCCACCAGCTGTTTTGAGGGGATAACCGGATGAATCACTTCTTCTCAAACACTATTGTATTGAGGCAGTCTCGAGAGGGCATCTGCCGTAAAGTTCTTCCCTCCAGGAAGGTAGTGCAGGGAGAAATTAAATTGGTTAAAGTGTTGGGCCCAGCGGACTTGCTTAGGTGACAGTTTTCATGGCATTTTTAAGGCCTCTTAAGTTTTTATGATCAATCCACACCTCAAAGGGGTGTTTCGCCCCTTCCAGGAAATGCCTCCACGATAACAGTGCTCAACGAACAGCAAAAGCCTCCTTCTCCCAGATGGCCCATCTCCTCTCAGTCTCAGATAATTTCTTTTTTTTAATTTTTTTTATAAGAAAAGTTTTTATTGGTTAAAAATATACAATATTATAATTTACAATATGTTGAATTTTCAATATCTTTATAGAAAAGATATTTAAATTATTATTTTCTCTTTTTTAAATTCTCACACAACAGACGTTATTATGTTAAATCAAAACAAACAACCGGAATATATAAAAGTTATGTAAGCAAAGAAAGCCAATAGCCAAAATATTATACAAAGTACAGTGAAAAGAAGGAGTAAAAAGAGATATCAAAAAAAAAAAACCATTAGATAATAGATTCCCCTCCTTTCTTCATTTCCTAGTTCTAGCTCTTAAAACCATGGCCTGGCCTCCCCCCTCCTCCCGGGCTGCCACAGCCCCGCCCGCCCCCGCTCCTTGTTCATCTAATACTTCCCCCTCTTCAGCTCCTGTATCTTCTCCCTCTAGGAAGGACTTATGCTGGTCAAAAAAGGCCTTAGCCTCCGCTACGTTATTAATTTTCTTCCTACTGTCCTTCCAGAAAATCATCAAACCCTCCAGAATCAACCATCTAAAGCCTACTCCCTTAAGGTACAGCTTGTTTGATAAAAAATAATATTTTCTCCTTAATTCTCGTACCTGTCTGGGAATCTGCTTTAGGATGGTGACCTCCTTGCCCCTGTACACCAGCGCCCCCAGTCTTTGTTTTCTCAATATCTCATCTCTCAGTTCCCTTCTTACAAATTTAATATGGACCTCTCTTGGGACACTATGTAAAATTGCAAATTGTGAGTTTACTCTATACACCAAATCCACATCCCTTCCAATAGACTCCAAATCTCTTTCAAGAAATTCACCCAACATTTTGACCATCACTTCTCTCAAGTTTTCCTGGTCATGTTGTTCCACGTTTTGAAACCTGAGAAAATAAGACATCTTATCTAATTGTAAAGTTAGCATTGCATTTCCTCTCCCTTCTTCCACCCGCTGGAGTGCCCGTACCTCCCCCTCCAGACCCCCCATCTTCTTCTTGTTTTGCTCTGCCAGCTGTTGAACATCATTTAAATCTTTTTTCGTAAGTGTCATTTCAGACTTGATTTCAGATAATCCTTTTTGAAATTCATCCAACTTATCCAATTTCTGATCCAATTTTGCCAGTCTTTCCAAAAATTTTTCCATGTCAGCTGCTGTTGTTTTGTGGCCCTTGGCCATCTTACAATGATAGAAGATGGAAAATCCCAAAAAACAAGCCTCCAGGAAAGAAAGAGAAAGAGGGATTGACAGTCGGTGTAATTTTTCCAGTATCCACCAGTGGGCGCTCACAGGAGCAACGAGTCCGGAGTGCAGAGTAGGTCAAACAGGAAGCTCGAGGTGGGTAATGTCTTCAGTTGTAAATAAAGAAGCAGGAAGTCAGACCGCCGCCATAGCTCTCCACCGGGAAGAGAGGCCACCAGACCTCTTTAACAAATTCTGATTCAGCCATCCTCAAGAAAAAGTCAGCAAAGGAAGGGGTATTTTTCCATTTCTTTCCCCCTACTTCTCAGCCAGGGCACCTTTCCAGCTACAAGGGGGGGGAACTCCAACCCCCCCCTCTCACCTCCAGGCTGCCTTGTCAGCTCTCTGCTCCTTGCAGTTAAAACTCCATCATGCCACCTCAACTCTCCGGTCGATCAGCTCCCAGTCCGCTGTGTCTTGCAGGTAAGCGCTGGTCCCCTTAGGCGCTGTGGCGCCTCAGCGGTCCCAGAAAAGGCCGCCGATTGCCTCCCTCCCCCGCTGGAGCCTCGGGCGCGCCAGCATCGGCCTCCCGGCCCCTGGATGTGAGGCAGGGGACCCCTGGCGAGCCGCCCTCAAACAGCAAATGCCCCAATATTAGGGCGTTTGGCCCATAGGGCCTCCAGATGGGGGGGATCGGACACTGGGGCCAGAGTAGCCCGATCAGTGTCCGTCGCCTCTGGGACTGGAACCGGAAGCCTCAGATAATTTCTGAAAGGTATAGGCACAGGGTTGCAAATTCCCCTCAGAATTTGCTTGGAGTTTCACTGCCCCGATGGCCACATCGCTGGCGTCGGCCTGAACAACAAACGGGGCCTCCATGTCAGGATATTTAAGGACCGGTTCAGCAGCAAACAGTCATTTCAATTTCTCAAAAGCCACCTGACATTCCATAGTCCACTTGAGAGGCTGGGAGGGCTTTGGCCTCGCCTCTCCTTTTGTTTTCAGAAGGTTAGTAATCGGTAAGGCAATTTTTGTGAACGAGGGGATGAACTGTCGATAGAAGTTAGCAAAACCCAGGAAGCTTTGTAGTTGTTTGCATGTATGTGGGGGAGCCCATTCCAATACAGCCCAGACCTTTTCTGGATCCATTTCTATCCCCTCATGCGAAATATGGTACCCCAGATAGTCAATTTTAGTCTGGTGGAATTCACGTTTTGACAGCTTAGCATACAGCTCAGCATACAGCTTAGCATACAGCTCTAAGTTTTTTCAGGACAGCTCTCACCAGTTTTATGTGGTCGTCCATGGTCTCGGTGTAAATAAGAATGTCATCAAGGTAGACCAGACCCCTTTGTAAAGGTGTTTGTGCAGTACTTCGTTGATCAGTTGCATGAACATGGCAGGGGCTCCTTATAGTCCAAAAGGGAGCACCCTAAACTGGAAACATACCAGTGGGCAGTTGAAAGCAGTTTTCCATTCATCACCTTCCTTAATTCGAACTCTATAATACACCTCCCACAAGTCCAGCTTAGTAAAAATCTTTCCTTTGGCCAGGTGGGCTATCATGTCCTTCATGAGGGGCAATGGGTAGACGTTTTCCACGCAAATAGTGTTCAGGTTCTTATAGTCAACCACCAGGTGGTAACACCCATCCTTCTCCCGGAATAGCACCGGGGTGGCTATATGCGGCCTAGCCTGTTGGATGAAGCCGCGTTTTAGGTTTTTATCAATAAAGTCTTGTAGTTCCCCCAACTCCCGGGGGGTCATGGGGTAGATCTTTGGTTTAGGGAGGTTTACCCCAGGAAGGATTTCTATAGTACAGTCTGTAGGCTGGTGGGGGGGCAGCACATCTGACGCCTTCTCACTAAACACCTCCCGGAGGTCCTGGTAGTCTTTTGGGATCTTTTCCTCCCCCACAATGTGGTCCGTTGCAGTTGCCGCCCCCTCGCTCACCACTTTGGCCATGCAATAGGGGTTCTCCCCTTTCTTCCCTTGCTGGTTAGAGCAGATGTGCAACATACCCGTCTTCCAATTTATGCCCGGGTTCTATTTATGGAGTCAGTGCAGCTCAAGTAGGAGGGGTCGTTCCATGCCAGGGGCCGCAATAAAGCTCAGAGTTTCTAGGTGATCCCCCATCCTCATCTCAATTGGTTCGGTTACAAAATGGGCTGGGGCCCCTCGAGCTACTGACCCATCTAGCTGACAGAATGCAATGGACCTATTCATCGTTTTTACTCTTAGGCCCATCTCTTCCACAATGTCCGGGCTGATGACACACCAGGTGCATCCCAATCTAGAAGGGCTAGCATCTTCCTGTGGGCCCCAGTTGATGATACCTTTAGTTCTACTGGGATGATCATGGGTCCCCCATTCTGACTTACCAGGAGGTCCTCATCGGAATCAGTTTCGGTTTCACTGTCATCAGTGAGGATCGGAGTTCCCAACTCACCCCGTTCCAGGGGACCAAACTCAATGACTTCTACCCCTTTTAGGGCAGTTTTGCAGGGTTTTGCGGACGTTTTGTTGGCTCTCTTCCTTCCACTAGGGGTTGCCTTGGGTCCAGGCTTAGAGAAACACTCAGCCACTCGGTGTCCCTTCTTTCCACATCTGAAGCATGCGGTGGACTTCAACTTGGAGACTGCTGGTCCCACTGCGGCCTTTGGAGCCCCCTTGTGGGATGAGGAGGGTGGTTGGCTCCAGGTGCGCCCGTCGCGGAAATGATCTCTGGCCAAGTCGATCTCCACGTCAGTGGCCAGCACATACCAACTTTGCAGATCCCTAGGGGCCCCTCAGGAGCAGCAATCCTTGTAGACATCCTCATTAAGGCCATCCTTATAGCTTTCCAGCAGGGCTACTTCTGACCACCCTCTCATGTAGGGCAGCAGCTCGTGGAACTCCTGGGTGTACTCTGCCACCCATCTCCACCTCTGAAGTATGGACTTCATTCTAATTCTCACCCTTCACTCAGCTAATGGGTCCTCAAAGTGCATTTTGAGGGCTGCCATGAAATGATCATAATTTCTCATCCAAGGGGAATCTTCATTATGGAGTCCCATCATCCACTCAGCTGCCACCCCCTCCAGAGCCCTGGTAATGCACCTCACGCATGCGGCATCTGAGGGGAAATCCTCCCCCCAGTCTTGCATGTGGTTCTACATTTGGGTTAAAAAGAATCCCAGTCCTTTCAGATCTCTCCCATATACTTTTCAAATATATTTACTTTTCAAAAATAATTATGAAGTGCTTTGGCAAAAAATCCAGAAAGAAATGGAAACTTGGAAAAAGCTACAGTTATC
>WNWU01000251.1:5305-21265 GCA_012654045.1 Ptyas mucosa
TGCCTGGGTGACTTTGGGCCAATCACCAGGAGATGGTGAGTTCTAGTTCCACTTTAGAAGCTGAATAGATAACTTTGGGCCAGTCAGCAGGAGACAGTGAATTCTAGTCCCGCCTTAGGCATGAAAGCCAGCTCTGTGACTTTGAGCCAATCACCAGGAGACAGGGAGTTCTAGTCCCACTTTAGGCATGAAAGCCAGCTAGGTGACTGGACCAATCACCAGGAGGCAGCGAATTCTAGTCCTGTCTTCACTATGAAAGCTGTCTGGGTAACTTTGAGCCAATCACCAGGGGACGGTAAGTTCTAGTCCCATCTTTGCAATGAAAGTTAGCTGGGTGACCTTAGACCAGTCCACAGGAGATGGTGAGTTCTAGTCCCACTGTAGGATGAAGCCAGCTGAGTGACTTGGAGCCAATCACCAGGAGGCAGTGAGTTCTAGTCCTGCCTTAGGCATGAGAGCCAACTGGGGGACTTTGAACTTCTCTCTCTGTCTCTCTCTCTCATTCCAACCCACCTCACAGGGTTATTGTTGTGGGGAAAGTAGGAGGAAGAAGGTGTATATTGTATATGGAATTAGATGCAGGAATCATAAAGGCAGGATACCAATAAATAAAAAAAAAATAAAACACCTACTCGTTAAAGCAGCTGCAACTTTGCTCGGGCAAAGTTTAGAGTTTTCACCCTCGAGGTTCGTTTTCACTTTTCCCATTTTCTGTGTCCTTTTAGGCTTCACTACAATGTTTTTTATTGCCTGCATCACCTGGAAACTTTTCCCTTCAGCCCGGCTGTCAAACATAATCCCAAATTATCCCAAAGAGCCCTCAGGTGGGTACATTTAACTTTGTAGGTTAATACAGGTAGTCCTCGACTTACAGCGGTTTGTTTAGTGACCAAAGTTGCAACAGCACTGAAAAAAAAAGTGACTCACGACCGTTTTTCACCCTTACGACCGTTGCGGCATCCCTGTGGCCACATGCAGGGGCAGTATTCACTTACTTTCCCTAATAGTTCACAAATGTGAGCACACGCACCGTGTCCACGCATGCGCACGGATTTCCACGCATGCGCTTTTTCTCACGCGGCTTGCAGGCATGCGCGCGGCTTGAAAATGTGCCTAAATAGGACAGCATAGCGCCTGGGCGGGTGGGCGGCCCACCTGCAGGTCGCTAATATACCGATTCGGGCGAACCGGTCTGAACCAGCCTGAACCGGCTGAATACCACTTCTGATCATGTGATCAAAATGCAGACATTTGTCAATGGAATTCGTATTTATGACCATTGCAGTGTCCCGGGGTCATGTGATCCCCTTTTGAGACCTTCTGACAAGGAAAGCCAATGGGGAAGCCAGATTCGCTTAATGACCCGTGTGAACTAACTGAACAACTGCAGTGATTCACTTAACAACTGTGCACAGAACGGTCGCGAAGTGGGGCAAAGCCCACTTAACAATAATCTCGCTTAGCAACATTGGGCTCCAATGGCGTCATATGTTGAGGGCTAGCAGCCCGGCAGTGCCTGTTAACAATTGTGATTTTACACAACGTTTACAAATATGTGCAACTATTACTTCTTCTGTTCGCCAACAGGCCTGTTTTACAACCTACTAGTGAACAACAACAGATCTTAAACCACGCCCTGGCACCTGGAGAGGTGGTAAAAATTGTGGCTTTCGCAGGTAAGGCAGCCCGAGACCCAAAGATTCTTGATTCCCTCTTGTCGGTTTGGCGCGATCTAACAAAATGAAATTCAATGGTGAAAAAAATAAGGTTTTACATTTAGGCTAGAAAAACAAAATGCACAGGTCGAGAATAGGTATTACCTGGCTCAACAGTAATAACGGTGAAAGGGATCTTGTAGTCTTAGTGGACAATCGCTTAAATAGGAGCCAGCAATGTGCAGCAGCTGCCAAAAAAGCCAACACAGTTCTAGGCTGCATCGACAGAGAGATAGAATCAAGATCACATGAAGTGTTAATACCACTTTACAAGGCCTTGGTAAGGCCACACTTGGAATACTGCATCCAGGTGTCTTTTATTTTTTTGGTCTTTTAATGACCCCGTAATCCCTTACATCAGGGCAGACTGAATGGAGCTGAGTGTTTACTGGCCGGATTCCCTTCCTGTCACCAATGCTGAGTTCACAGCACACAATTACTCCTTCTGCTCCAAAGAGAGAGAACTATATGCCGCTACCTAGGATCGAACTCGCAGCCTCCTGATTGCGAGCTTCATGTCTAGGCCACTGCACCACTCATGCAGGATTCCAGGTGCGGTCTTACTTAAAAAAAAACCCAAACAAACCCAGAAGGACTGAAATGTTTTTAATTTTTCACGCAGGCACCGGCAAAACGTCCACTCTGATCCAGTACGCCAGGAAGTGGTCCGAGCTGAACTTCTTGTACTTGGCGTTCAACAAAACCATCGCACAACAGGCGTCGCAGGTTTTCCCTGCCAACGTCACCTGTAAAACCATCCACTCCTTAGCGTTTGCAGAAGTCGGCAGGCAGTAAGTGACCGGGTTTTCTTTCCAGGGAGTTAGTCCTCGATTTATGACCACAATTGAGCCCAACATTTTGGCTATTGAGTGAGACAATTGTTAAGTTTTGTCCAGTGGTGAAATCCCCAAAAATTTACTACTGGTTCTGTGGGCGTGGCTTGGTGGGCATGGTGTGGCTTGGTGGGCGTGACAGGGGAAGGATACTGCAAAATCTCCATTCCCACCCCACTCCAGGGGAAGGATACTGCAAAATCTCCATTCCCATCTCACTCTGGGGCCAGCCAGAGGTGGTATTTGCCGGTTCTCCGAATTGCTCAAAATTTCCGCTACCGGTTCGCCAGAACCTGTCAGAACCTGCTGGATTTCACCCCTGGTTTTGTCCCATTTTACAACCTTGCTGGCCACGTTAAGGGAATCAGTGGGGCAGTCCAATCTCCTCTTGAAAGCCTCCAGTGATGAAGCTCCACAACTTCTGAAGGCAACTTCTGTTCCATAGGTTGATTGTTCTCACTGTCAGAAAATTCCTCCTTATTTCCAGGTTGAATCTCTCCTGGATCAGTTTCCATCCATTATTCCTTGTCTGGCCTTGGAAAATAGCTTGACCTCCTCCTCTCTTTGGCAGCCCCTCAAATATCGGAAGATGCTATCCTGTCTCCCCTGGTCCTTCTCTTCACTAGACTAGCTATGCCCAGTTCCTGCAACCGTTCATCGTAATCCTCTTATCATCGTGGTTAATCTTCTCTGCATTCTTTCCAGAGTGTCGACATCTTTTTTAGATCTCTTGCGGGCATGCAGGGACTCGTGATTTATGACGCATTTGACCCCTCCTTCAGGCTCAGCCTGGATGTGTCCTACAAGCTCCTTGCCAGCAATCCGCACCCAAATAAGCAGAGATTTAACGTCAGGATTAATTCCACCTTCCGGTCTAGTGGCCTAAAGGTGGAGCTCTGGCCTCCCAATCAGAAGGCTGTGAATTCGATCCTAGGTAGGGGCGGATATTTCTCTCTCTGGGCACAATGAAAATATAGATACAGATGAATAAAACTCCGCATTGGCAACAGGAAGGGCATCCGGCCAGTAAACACTCCGCTCCATTCAGTCGCTCACACTCCACCCCGATGCAACGGATTATGGGCTCGTTAAAAGGAGATGATGATTAATTCCACCTTCCCGCTTTCATTCTGCTGCAGTTACAGACGGAAGCTTAATCTGGGCTTGCTGACCTCCTACCCGGTCAGCTTTGTCCTCTCCAATCGCCAGGGCCAGTCTCCGTTCATCAGAGCCAAGACGGTCGTTCAGACCCTCGGTGCCTTTTTCGCTTCGGCGGATGTGGCCATCACCGTGGAACATACGCCCATTTGGTGCAAGAACAACCGTGGACAAAAAGTCCTTGTGGAGGGACACGAAAAACACGTGAGTGTCTGGTTCTCGGGACCAGGGACAGTTAATCCTCCACTTACGAGCGTTCGTTTAGCGACCATTCGAAGTTATTAATGGCCCTGGAAAAAAGGACTGGATCATTTTTTTCACGCTTTTGATCGTTTGCAGCATCCCCGTTGGTCACGCGATTCCAAATTCAGACCCTTCACATCTAAGCATGCCCAGGACGTCCTCGAATTATTACCACAATTCACTTAGTGACGCTTCAAAGTTACAACGGCACAGCCAAAAAGTGAGTTATGTCAGTTTTTCACAGCTGACAAACCGTTGCAGCATCCCCAGAGTCATTTGATCAAAACTGGCAACTGACTCATATTTATGGCCGTTCCTGAGGTCACGGGAAATCCTCCTTTTGCGACCTCCTGGCAAGGAAAATTGGGAAGCTAGATTCACTTAACAACCTTGTTCCTTATTTAACTTCTGCAGTGATTTGCTTAACAGCCGTGGCAAAAAAGGTTGTAACATGGGGCAAACTTCATTTAAGTCCGAGGTCTTCAAACTTGGCCGCTTTAAGACTTGTGGACTTCAACTCCCAGAATTCTCCAGCCAGCAGAGCTCGGATTTAAGAAATGTCTCGCTTAGCAACAGAAATTTTGGGCTCTATTGTGCTCGTAAATGAGGGACTATCTCTTTTTATGACGGTTGCAGTACCCTGGGGTCATACAATCATCTTTTGCGACCTTCTGACCAGCAAAGTCTGTGGGGCACAGCCAGATTCACTTAACAACCGTGTGACTCACTTAACGGCAGCGATTCACTTAACGACTGTGCCGAGAACGGTCGTAAAATGGGGCAAAACTCACTTAACAACTGTGTTGCTTAGCCATTGTGGTCGTAAGTCGAGGACTAGCTGTAGATCCAGACCTTCCTTCTCCTTTCAAGATTTCTGGGCAGCCTAGATGAGAAAACTCTGGATCTAGATCTTTTCACCAGTAAGATCCTCTTACCCGCTTTTGCTTTCTAGATCATTGTCGAAGAAGCGAAACAAATATGGGCCAAGATGAAAGCGCTGGGCCCAACCAAGGAGGTGGCACACAGAATGACGCACGACGGTAAGTGGAATATGTGAGGGAAGGTGGGGGGCATTTAGCTTTGCTGAAGAAACAGGAAGAAAAAAAATAAGAATAAAGGGACAATTTTCTTCATGGAGGGAAATTCTAGTCCTACGTTAGGTATAAAGCCAGCTGGGTGACTTTGGACCAATCACCAGGAGACGGTGAGTTCTAGTTCCACCTTAACATGAAAGCTGGTTGGAGGACTTTGGGCCAATCACTTGGAGTTAGTGAGTTCTAGTCCCGCCTTAGGCATGAAAGGCATCTAGGTGACTTTGGGCCAATCACCCGGAGACAGTGAGTTCTAGTTCCACGTTAACACGAAAGCTGGCTGGAGGACTTTGGGCCAATCATCAAGAGACAGTGAGTTTTAGTCCCGCCTTAAAGCATGAAAGCCAGCTCAGTGACTTTGGGCCAATCAACAGGAGATGGTGAGTTCTAATCTTGCCTTGGCCACTTTAAGGCTCGTTGACTTCAATTCCCAGAATTCCCCAGACAGCATGTCGGGAGTTGGAAGTCCACACATCCATCTATCTATCTATCTATCTATCTATCTATCTATCTATCTATTTTTAAAACACACAAAAAAACATACAATACATCTTTTCGGAACAGAGCATTGATCCAGTCATAAATGTGTTCAACTTTTTGCTCATCTTTAACAAAATTTTATATATTCTATTTTTGCCATAATACTTATCACATATCTCAACTATTACCATCTTATAAAAAGCTAACTCATATTAACTTGATCAAAGCAATTACCCTTCTATTAATCCACTTTAAATCTTGATTCAATTAATACCTCATACTACATTTCACAATTCTTACCCTAAATACTCACTATTAACAATACAGTTCAAACATGTTTATATTTCTAAATCTTATTTCCATTTCTAAAACTTCCTTACATTGTATTATTACTTCATATAATATTCATTAAATCTTTATTTAATTGTTACTTCCTCAAATTTAAAACTTATCTCTAATCTTGAAAATATACCAATTTGACGTTTAAACAGAGTGCTTAGTTCAAATAACACAACATAATACAATTCACAATTATTTCCCTAAATTCTGTCTATTTAACAATACCATTTATATAAAAACCAGTTACATGAGTTTTATCTAGTAAATCATAATCCTCTATCATTTCAGTTTTCTTTTCTTTTTGCTTAAATGAATGTATTATTGAAAATATTCAAATTATTACAATTGTTATAGGTAAGCCACACATCTTAAAGTGGCCAAGGTTGGGGAACCCTGTATTAAAAGAAATTTTAAAATAATCGTGAGCTGTGATTCTGCAGGAGCCCAAGAACCCAAAATCATACAATGTTTTACTGTACACTGATTTGAAGGTCTTGTGTCTTTTAGGTTACTTGAAACTTTGGCAACTCCAGAAGCCTTCTCTTTCCAACTACGACGCCATCTTGGTGGATGAGGCCCAAGATTGCACCCCCGGTGAGTGAAGGTGTAGCTTCTGGGTTCAGTTTTTCAAGTACAGGCAGTCCTCGACATACGACCACAACCAAGCCCAAAATTTATGTTTTGCTAAGTGTGAAAATTATTAAGTGAGTTTTGCCCCATTTTATGACTTTCCTGCCATGGTGGTTATGTGAATCATTGCAGTTTGTTAAGTTAGTCAGCCGGTTGTTAAGTGAATCTGGTTTCCCCATTGACCTCGCTTGTCAGAAGGCTGCAAAGAGTGATCACGTGACCCGGGGACACTGACCGTCATAAATGTGGGTCTGTTGTCAAGCCTCTGAATGTAAATCATGTGACCTCAGGATGCTGCAACAGTTGTAAGTGTGAAAAACGGTCATAAGTAACTTTTTTCAGTGTGGTTGTTACTTTGAATGGTCACTAAGTAAACTGTTGTAAGTCGAGATCTAGAGGCCTTCTTCTTTAAAGTTACATTTTAAACTTTCCATTGCCCCTTTGTTGTACAGCTGCTGTTTTATGGCTAGGGGTCTTACGGTTAAAAAAATTGCTCTAAGCGTTGTTACAAGCCTGGGTTGGTTGTCACTCACCCGGCTTCAAAGACCTCCATTTCAATCCACTTTCCTTCTGCACATTTCTTAGCTCACATCTCCTGGTTGTCCCAGCTTCGTGGCAGCCGCCATGGCTGCCGCCCCCCGCCGCCGACTCACAGAGGGTTCCCTCTGACCTCCAAGGAACTTGCCTGCTCCTCTTGGTCGTCCGAGGCGCCCCTCTTTCTTCCCCGTCCCTACAGGACGATTCCAATCCGAAGACCCATCGGCAGCGGTTCGGCAGCCGGGGTTTTCGCAGCGCTCATCAGAGCCCCCTATTTCCCCAACTGTCACGCCGCGATACCAAACCAGAAGTCCAACTAGAGGCCTTCTTATCTCCCACTCATTTCCCTTGACTGTGAGTTGGTCAGGTTCTTGTAGAGAGCTTAAACTTGCAATAAATGTTCGACTTACAACAATTCGTTTAGTGATCATTCCACGTTTCACCAGCACTGAAAAAAAAAGTGACTCATGACTGTTTTTCAAACTTATGACTGTTGCGGCATCCCCGTGGTCACTTGATCGAAATTCAGACGCTTGGCAACTGACTCCTGACGGTCGCCAATATCCCAAAGGGGGCGGTCACGTGATCCCCTTTTGTGTCCTTCTGACAAGCAATGGAGAAGCCAGATTTGCTGAACAACCGTGTGACTAACTTAACAACTGTAGTGATTCACTTAACAACAGTCTTGCATAGCAATGGAAATTTTGTGCTCAGTTGTGGTCGTAAGATGAAGATTGGACCTGTCATGGTTGGGTTGGTCTTTTGGCAGAGAAATAATTCTTAAGATCCCTTTTGCAGAGGAGACAAGTAAAGGAAGGGCTCTGGCTGGCTGAGGAATTCTGGGAATTGAAGTCCACATACCTTCAATTTGCCAACATTGAGAAGCCGTGATCTAATATTAGGGCAGGGGTTTCAAACTGGATTTCTTCTGCTTGGACGGCCTCCTGCAACCCCCTGCCAACCAAAACGGGGCACGGGAGGCCCTTGTGCCGTTCTCCCCCACTCTTTTTTGGCTGGCAGAGTGCTGCAGGAGGCCATCCAGGCCGAAAACAGGGCACAGGGTGGCCACACAAGGCTCCTCCCCCCCAGTGCCCCATTTTGGCTGCCAGAGGCACTGTGGGCCAAACCTTTGCTTTTTCCAGGCTGGCCCTATGCACCAAATTTAAGGACCTCGTGGGCCTTGAGTTTAACACCCCTGTATTAGGGAAAGCTCTGTAAGATCCATGATTGGTGAGTTTTGGAGTAAGGTAAAGGTTCCCATTGCACATATGTGCTAGTCGTTCCTGACTCTAGGGGGCGGTGCTCATCTCCGTTTCAAAGCCGAAAAGCCAGCGCTGTCCGAAGACGTCTCCGTGGTCATGTGGCCGGCATGACTCAAAGCCAAAGACGTACGGAACGCTGTTCCCTTCTACCAAAGGGGGTCCCTATTTTTCTACTTGCATTTTTTTTACGTGTTTTTGAACTGCTAGGTTGGCAGAAGTTGGGACAAGGAACGGGAGCTCACCCCGTTACGCAGCATTAGGGATTCGAACCGCTGAACTGCCGACCTTTCGATCGACAAATTCAGCATCTTAGCCACTGAGCCAGGACGTCCCTTGAGTTTTGGAGTAGAAGGGGTGCAATTTCCTCTCGATCTCTTTCCTGTTTTGGAAATTCCAGTTCCCATCATTTATGGTAAAAATTAAAAGGTTAAAATCCCCGGCTCGTTAAAGATTAAAATCCATGGCTCATGAAAGCCACTGTCTCTTTTTGAGGGTCTTGTTCCTGTGAGAATGTTGGTCTCCTTTCCACACGGAGCTTCTAAAGATCTCTTTTTTTCCCCTCCTTTCTCTAGCGGTTATGGATATTGTCCTCTCGCAAACGTGTGGGGTGATCTTGGTAGGAGATCCACACCAACAGATCTACACCTTCCGAGGTGCTGTCAACTCACTTTTGAACGTGCCCCACAGCCGCATCTTCTACCTGACGCAGGTAAGCCGAGGAAGACGGGCAGGCAAGCTGAGATGTTTGACTGGGAGTTGTGAGTTAGTTGTAGATCGAAGAGCCCGGAGGATTCAGTTCTTAGTGCTATTCAGGGATCTCATTGTGATCTTCTCTAGTTTCAATGGAAAGCAATCTCATAATTCCCTTTGGAGAAGATACGCAATTCAATCCAGAAGATTCCTAGAAATTCATGGATCTCATTGTGAGTCCACTCCAGTTCTGCCTTAAGCGTGAAAGCCGGCTGGGTGACTTTAGGCCGATCACCAGGAGGTGGTGAGTTCTAGTCCTGCCTTAGGCATGAAAGCTATCTAGGTGAATTTAAGCCGATCACCAGGAGGCGGTAAATTCTAGTCCTGCCTTAGGCATGAAAGCTGGCTGGATAACTTTGGGCTGATCACCAGGAGATGGTGAGTTCTAGTCCTGCCTTAGGCATGAAAGCTGGCTGGGTGACTTGTAAGTCGATCACTAGGAGATGGTGAGTTCTAGTCCTGCCTTAGGCATGAAAGCTGGCTGGATAACTTTGGGCTGATCACCAGGAGATGGTGAGTTCTAGTCCTGCCTTAGGCATGAAAGCTGGCTGGGTGACTTTGGGCCGATCACCAAGAGGCGGTGAGTTCTAGTCCCACCTTAGGGATGAAAGCCAGCCATAGCTTAGGGGGAAGAAAGTCCATCAAATTGCACTTCTATTACCGGATCCAGTTCTAACCTCATTGAAGGATCCTTTTCTCCTTTTCCTCTTCCCCAGAGTTTTCGTTTTGGTTCCGAAATAGCTTACGTTGGCGCGACCCTTCTGGAAGTTTGTAAGAAAGTCCGGAAGAAAACCCTGGTGGGAAACAACCAGGAAAGTGAGTGTTTTCAGCCAGTCCTCCTTTTATCGCTCCAGTAAGAATTGCTAAGTGGGACTGACATGCTGCTCTCTTTTCCACAGGTGATGTCAGTGGGGTCGGCGTGGAGGGGAAGGTGGCTCGTTTATCCCGGAACAACCAAACCGTCTTTGAGGATGCTGTGAACGTTACAGGTGGAGACTCACCTGCTAAGATACACTTGCTGGGGGTGAGTGTGAGAAGGCTCAGGAAGTGTGCAATAGGGATTCCTTCCTTCCTTCCTCCCTCTTTTTCTCCCTCTCTTCTTCCTGCTTTCTCCTTCCTTCCTTCCGCCCTGCCCCTCCCTTTTCCTTTGCTTCTTCCCTTCCTTCTTCCCTCCCTCCCTCCCTCTTTCTTTCCATTTCACTTTTACTTTCCAACTTTTTTCTCCTTCCTTCCTCCCTTCCTCTTTCCTTCCTTCCATTCCATCTTTTTTCCTTCTTTCTGCTTCCTTCCTCTTTCCTTCCATTTCACTTTTTTCCTTCCTCTTTCTTTCTCCTTCCTTCCTTTCCCTTCCTTTTTCCCTTCTTTCTTTCCTCTCTCCCTCCTTCCTTCCATTTCACCTTTTTCCTTGCTCCTTCCTCCCTCCTTCTTCTCCTTCCTCCCCTTCCTCTTTCCTTCCTTCCTTCTTTCCTCCCTCCTTCCTTCCTTCCATTCCACCCTTTTTCCTTCTTTCCTTCCTTCCTTCCTCTTTCCTTCCATTTCACTTTTTTCCTTCCTTTCTTTCTCCTTCCTTCCTCCCTCCCTCCTTCCTTCCTTCCATTTCACCTTTTTCCTTGCTCCTTCCTCCCTCCTCCTCCTCCTTCCTTCCTTCCTCCCCTTCCTCTTTCCTTCCTTCCTTCTTTCCTCCCTCCTTCCTTTCATTCCACCCTTTTTCCTTCTTTCCTTCCTCTTTCCTTCCATTTTTTCCTTCCTCTTTCTTTCTCCTTCCTCCCTCCCTCCCTCCTTCCTTCCATTTCACCTTTTTCCTTGCACCTCCCTCCCTCCTCCTCCTCCCTTTTTTCTTCTTGCTTTCTTTCCTCCCTCCCCCCTTCCTTCTCTCCTTCCCCCTCTCCTGACAACCTCTTCTCTGTAACAACCCTTTCAATACTGGAAGATTGCCATGTTGTGCAGCCTGTTGCAAACATACTGAATTCTGCAGACACATCTTAACTTTTTTTTTTTAATTAGATTTATATGCCGCCCTTCTCCAGAGACTCAGGGCGGCTTACAATGCGCTAAGCAATAGCCTTCATACTTTCGTATATTTATACAAAGTCAGCTTATTGCCCCCACAAACCAGGTCCTCATTTTACCCACCTTAGAAAGGATGGAAGGCTGAGTCAACCTTGAGCCTGGTGGGATTCGAACCTGCTATAATTGCAGGCAGCTGGTGTTAATAACAGGGTGCTTTAGACCACTGTACTACCAAGGCTATTTGAAGCATATTAAAGAGCCCCAAAATATAGACAGATAATTGCAACTCTGCATCGGACTACAACTCCCATCTCACAGAGCTCTACTTGATATTGTTTTTGTTGTCTCCTTTTAATTAGGGTCTTAAAGCTTTTGGCATTGAGAAGATTCATGATCTCTGGAAGCTGCTTCATCCTGAACGTGAGTTCTCTCAACTGGCATTTTTGCGTTCAGGTAGTCCTCAACATATGACTGTAATGGAGCCTGGCCACTACGGTCATATGTAGTAAGAGTCTCAAATGACTCAGTCATTTACAAACCCCTGCAATGATTCACTTAACGGTGACAAGAAGAGTTGTAAAATGGGGCAAAACTCACTTAACAAATGTCTCGTTTTGCAACAGCAATTTTGGGCTCAATTGTGGTCGTAAGTCAAGGACTACCTGTATAGAAAGTCAAGAAGGCGTTACAGAAGAATTCCTACAACTGCTGGGTGTAAAATACGAGCTCTGTTTATACCAATCATGGTGGTACTTTCTCTTCTCTATTCTCTGACCCTTTGAGAGCAATGAAATTTCATTTTGATGTAGGCCGATTAGAGTACATTCAAAGTGACAATAAAGTTATTTATTCTCTTCTCTTCTCTTCTCTTCTCTTCTCTTCTCTTCTCCTCTCCTCTCCTCTCCTCTCCTCTCCTCTCCTCTCCTCTCCTCTCCCCTCCTATTCCTATTCCTATTCCTATTCCTATTCCTATTCCTATTCCTATTCTATCATGAAGCACAAGGAATTGTTTATAATTTATAAATAACTTTATAATTTCACCTGGTCGTTAGCACTCTCTCCGAGAGTCCTCCTGGGAGTAGGGCAGTATATAAATCAAATAAATCAAATAAATCAAACTTCCCTTCCCATTCCCATTCCCATTCCTATTCCTATTCCTATTCCTATTCCTATTCCTATTCTATCATGAAGCACAAGGAAGTTGTTTATAATTTATAAATAACTTTATAATTTCACCTGGTCGTTAGCACTCTCTCCGAGAGTCGTTGAGGCCACTTGGAGGTTGGAAGGAGGTCAGAGATCAACTCCAAGTGGCCTCAACGCCTCTCTAAAAGGATGCAAATGACCAGCTGTCTGCAAGGAATATCAATCTTTCCGTTCCCCACCATCCAGTCAGAGCTGAAGAAGTTTCTTGGATGAGAAGCGAAACGTCTTCCAAAGAAAAAAAAACCAGAAAGTCCAGCTGCCTCTTTTTCAAAAGATGAAATCTCTTGTTTGATCTTCCTAGTGAAACTCGAGGTAAAGGATTTCTTCATCAAGAGGTGGGTTGAGAAGGGTTTGTCGAGCATCAAGGACTATGCTGAAAAAGCGGAAGACAAACAACTGGAAATAAAAATCGGAATTGTGGAGAAATACCGGGAACGTATTCCGGAGCTGCTAAACAGGATACGTCAATGCCATGTCTCGGATCCAGAAGATGCAGGTAAATATCGTCTGCGAACAACCAGATCCACATATATAGAATTCAAACTAGCTACTTTATTGTTGTCTGTTTATAACTGTGATGGCTGTTGTGGCTCTGACCCCCGAGCCCATCATATCGGAGGACGAAGGCTCCGAACATGAAGGAGAGGAGCCGGCCAGGCCTCCCTCCCCCGGCCCCTCCTCTCTGGCAATTCCTCAGGTGTCGGCCGAACGAGAGGAGATTGGCCAGGAGCCAGGTGTCTCCGATCTGTCAGAGAGTGATGAGGGAGACAAGTTGTGGCTGGATCCACGCCAGCGTCGGCGTGCTAAACGGTCACAGCAGATGAGGAGGCGTGCCAGAGATTGAGCTGAGTCACTGGACCACACCCCACAGGCTATATAAGGGAGGGTGATGGCCATTCCAGCTCTGTGACGGACAAAGCAAAAACTCTGGCGAGTCACTTGCACTTTTGGGACAAACAACACCTCTTCTGTTGTGGATTTCTGTTACTGGACTACTTCAAACTGTCTGTATTTTGGTGTTATCTGGTGGAGGAACAACCCCTCCTTCTTGGAGTAAAAGCTTTTGGCAGGCAGCTGCTGCATTGCTGCCAAGTTTTGATAACGAACCTTTGACTGTTTTGAAACAATTATTTAACCCTTTGGGGTGGGTGTTTGTGCATGTGGGAGATGGGGACAGAACAATGGCAAACCTATGGCATGGGTGCCACAGGTGGCACGCGGAGCCGTATTGGTGGGCACGCGAGTGTTGCCGTAACTCAGCTCCAGCGCGCATGCGCGCACCGGCCAACTGATTTTCAGGCCTTCCGGTCTCAGGCCTTCCGGCTGTTTCCGGCCTCCGGGAAGGCCTCCAGGGGGGATGAGGAAGGCTGTTTTTGCCCTCCCCAGGCTCCTAGAAAGCCTCTGGAGCCTGGGGAGGGGGAAAAACGGGCCTACCGGATTCGCTGAACAGCCGTGTGACTAACCTAACCCCTGCAGCGATTCACTTAACAACTGTGGCAAGAAAGGTCGTAAAACGGGGCAACATTCACTTAACAAAAGTCTTGCTTAGCAATAGAAATTTTGGGCTCGATTTGTGGTCGTAAGTCGAGGGTTACCTGTACAGGAATCTTTCCAGCGTGGAAAGATAAGGTTTGCCTGGGAAAGATAAACTCAAAGATAGTGTGTGTGTGTATGTGTGTGTGTGTGTGATTTGTTGTTATTACATAGGGAGTCTCCACTGAACTGGTTGCTCTTGTAACTTTCAAGCCAGAGAAAATTGGCGTTCGAATGAGATCTTTGAAGGGAAAAAAATATCTGTATGAGATACAACTGATGATGTTACTTAGTTGGGTGATGAAACATCTGCGAGAAAACAGCCAAGCTCAGAGAGCATCCTCACAGTTCTCTTTCTCCACAAAACCAGTTTGCTTCTAGGCACTGATGATGTTACCTAGTTGGGTGATGAAACGTCTGCAAGAAAATCACCATGCTTAGCGAGCACCAAGGATCCTTCAGTCCCTGTCCTCTACTCCTCTCTACAAACCCTGTTGGTCGCCGGCCCATCCGGCGGCCGAATCAGAGGAGGCGGCGGCGTGGGAGTCGGGGTCAGCATCAAGGCAACCTGGGAGCTCCAAGGGGGAAGAGGGGATTGAGTTATTAAAGAGAGAGAGACGGAGCCTGGGCCATCCATCAGCCCTCAGATGGAGAGTCAACAGCCCCCAGGTCTGGAGTGTCTGATGAGGAAGAGGAAGAGGAGGAACAGAAGGCATCTGCGAGGAGAGGAGAGCAGTGGAAATCTATGGGCCGGTCCTCGGGACGGAAGAGTCACTGCTGCTGGCGAAGCCCCACCCCTAGCTCTGGGGATACAAGGCAGGGGGTGGAGATATAATAGGTGTGGCGATATCTAGAATTTTGCAAACTCTTTTTTTTCTTTTCTTTTTTCTTTTTTTTCCTTTTTTTTTCTCTTTTTCTTCTTTCTTTTTAACTTTGAAAATTCAATAAAGTATTTTTTAAAAAAAATAATAGGTGTGGCAGACAACTATTCATCTCCCTGCCAGACGGACTTGTTAGCCTGCGGTGTGAGAGAATTTTTTTTTGCCGGATAATAAAGGAATCATTGCTTCAACTACAGAGGGTTTGTCGTGTTTGGGGAGCTGGGTCAAAATACCCACACTCCCTTCTAGCACTGATGATGTCACCTAGTTGGGTCGTGAAACGTCTGCAAGAAAACCACCAAGCTCAGAGAGCAGAAGGGCCACTGAACCTCTGTCCAGTCCTGACTTCAAGTCACTTTGGAGTAAAGTGGGAATGGAATGGACCCATTCTTATTCTGAGCATCTGTGGAGCTTCAGGCTGGAGAAGGCTTCCAGGCCTCCCTTTCTTTGAGATCTCTGCTGCTCGTGAAAAGCTTGGAAATGAGCTGTTACGGGTCTCATGGCTTCTCCTCTCTTTATTTTAGATTACATCCTAGGGACTGTGCACAAGGCGAAAGGGCTGGAATTTGACACCGTCCAAGTATCTGGTGACTTTGTCAGCATCCCGTTTACATGGCCCTATCTTGGAAGGTTTCCTCGGAACCCACCTGGTGAGTATAATTTCCTTCCTTCCTTCCTTCCTTCCTTCCTTCCTTCCTTTCCTTCCATCTCTATCTCCTACCTTCTTTCCTCCCTGCCTCCCTTCCCCTCTTCCTTCCCTCCCTTTCTCTTTCCTTCCTCTCCCTCTTCCCTCTCTCCCTCCCACCCTCCATCTTTCTCTGCTTACCTTCCTTCCTCCCTTTTCTTCTTCCCCTTCCTTCCTTCTCTCCCTCTCTCCCTTTCCTCTCTTTCCTCCCTTCTTCTCCTTCTTTCCTTCCTTTGTTCATTTCATCCTCCCTCCCTCCATTTTCTTTTCCCCTTTATTCCCCCACCTACCTTCCTTCCTTCCTTCCTTCCTTCCTTCCTTCTTTCTTTTTTTAAAATTTGATTTATATGCCGCCCTTCTCCGGAGACTCAGGGCGGCTTACAATGCGCTAAGCAATAGCCTTCATACTTTTGTATATTTTATACAAAGTCAGCTTATTGCCCCCACAAACTGGGTCCTCAATTTACCTACCTTAGAAAGGATGGAAGGCTGAGTCAATCTTGAGCCTGGTGAGATTCGAACTTGCAGTAATTGCAGGCAGCTGATGTTAATTCCTTCCTTCCTTCCTTCCTTCCTTCCTTCCTTCCTTCCTTCCTTCCTTCCTTCC
>WNWU01000251.1:23205-40093 GCA_012654045.1 Ptyas mucosa
TTCCTTCCTTCCTTCCTTCCTTCCTTCCTTCCTTCCTTCCTTCCTTCCTTCCTTCCTTCCCTCTTTGTCTCAGCAACGCCCCTAACTTCTAGCACTGATGAGGTTACCCAGTTGGGTCATGAAACATCTGCAAGAAATCCATCAAGGACCGCACAGTTTAACCTTCAGCTACAAATATTCTTAGCTACTCCAGGAATAGGACGATGCTATTTAGAGCCATGTTCCACAAATCCTGGTGGTCTTGCTAACCTCACTTTTTTTTCTCTCTCTCTCTCTCTCAACTTCTTTCTGGCAGACGGACGGCACCAGAATCCCCGAGGGGTTACTTTGTCCTTCTTGCGCAGTGTGGAGACTTGGACCCATTGCACAGCTCACAGGATCGCCCACGATGGAGCAGGACACAACCAGTCCCCCAGAAAACATTGAGGTTCCCTCCATGGTCCACATCCTCCTCGAAGCCTTTTGAGTTCCTCAAAAAAGAAAAGAAAAAAGAAATTGCACTGGGCATTTTTCAAGAAAAAGCAAGGCAAAAAATGGTAAAAAAGGACTCGATAAGAGTCCACCACCATGACCGAACGCCAGATTTCTGTTGCCGATTGAGACAGATGTTAAGTAATTTTGACCCCTTTTTACGACTTTTCTTTCTCCTGAGTTGTAAAGTGAATCACTGCCGTTGTTCAGTAAAATGAAATCTGGCTTCCTCATGGGCTTTGCTTGTCAGAACGTCACCAAAGAGGGTCACATTACCGTGAGACACTTGTGATTGTCATAAATATGAGTCGGCTGCCAAGCATCTGAATTCTGATCATGTCACCGCTGAGATGCCGCAACTGTGCGGTGTGAAAAACAATAATTATCACTTTTTTGTCAGTGCCGTTGTAACTTGGAACAGCCACTAAGTCATCCTCTTTGAACGACCCCGTAATCCCTTGCGGAGTGGAGTTGGGGCAACTGAATGAAGCTGCGTGTTTACTGGCCGGATGCCCTTCCTGTCGCCAATGCAGAGTTTTGTTCGGCAGATATATTCTCATTGTGCCCAGAGAGAGAAATATCTGCCTCTACCTAGGATCCAACTCACAGCCTCCTGATTGTGAGGCCAGAGCTCCACCTCCAGGCCACCGCACTTTGAACAGTCACTAAATGAACTGTTTTAAGTCAAGGACTGCTTGTAGATTTAACTGATCAGATCTTGAATTCTGGTGGGTTTTTAGGCTCACTTATCACCCACTGGCTTTCCATGCTGTGTCCTGAAAGAACAATAGAAAGGATATAAAGTTTTATTTCTGGTTCTCTTCGTGGTCTTCCATTGTGAGAGAGGCTGTTTCAATGCTGATGCTCTTAAAAATCCAAAAAAATCTGAGTTTTTTTATATCTTGCAAAGTTTTTATAGATTTAAGCCATTCTAGCAGCCTTGCACTAACGCCAGGGCCCCAGGGCTGCATTTTTTATACAGTGAGGTTTTTTTGTTTTTTTTAAACTTTTTGCAAAAAGGAAAGGGTAATTTCCTCCAAATTGTTGTGCCTAGAAAGGAAAGGAAACCCTCCGGGTCTTTCCAAAGTCTCTTTCGCCCTTTCTCGTTCGTTCTTCAGGAACAAAGTGATGTTTGCAGTCATTTTGTCTTTAGTGCGTTTGTAATAAAAATTGTTCTGGTGGGAGTTGTACTGGGCTTGCTTTAGAATATTACTAGCTGAATATCCGTGCTCCACTACAAAACTATGTGATTGGGCTTGATAAATTGACACAGTTTGAAAATTAATGAGTAGTTATGATTGGCCTCTCCTCTCCCCTTCTCTCCCTCAGGCTTTCTAGCCCCTTCTCTCGCTCAGGCTCTCTAGCCCCTTCCCTCCCTCATGCTCTCCAGTCCCTTTGCTCCCTCAGGATTTCTTGCCCCTTTGCTCCCTCAGGCTTTCTAGACCCTTCGCTCCCTCACGCTCTCTAGTCCCTTCGCTCCCTCAGGCTTTCTAGCCCCTTCAACTCTCTCAGGCTTTCTTGCCCCTTTGCTCCCTCAGGCTCTCTAGCCCCTTCACTCCCTCAGGCTTTCTAGCCCCTTCACTCTCTCAGGCTTTCTTGCCCCTTTGCTCCCTCAGGCTTTCTTGCCCCTTTGCTCCCTCAGGCTTTCTAGCCCCTTCGCTCCCTCAGGCTTTCTTGCCCCTTTGCTCCCTCAGGCTTTCTAGCCCCTTCTCTCGCTCAGGCTTTCTTGCCCCTTTGCTCCCTCAGGATTTCTAGCCCCTTCGCTCCCTCACGCTCTCTAGCCCCTTCGCTCCCTCAGGCTTTCTAGCCCCTTCACTCTCTCAGGCTTTCTTGCCCCTTTGCTCCCTCAGGATTTCTAGCCCCTTCGCTCCCTCAGGCTTTCTTGCCCCTTTGCTCCCTCAGGCTTTCTAGCCCCTTCTCTCGCTCAGGCTTTCTTGCCCCTTTGCTCCCTCAGGATTTCTAGCCCCTTCGCTCCCTCAGGCTTTCTTGCCCCTTTGCTCCCTCAGGCTTTCTAGCTCCCCACAGGCTAGACCAACTTTTTTACAATGAGAAAGAGGACAAATAATTTGAAGAAATATTTGAAGAAAAAAAAATATTGTAAATAAAAGAAACATTTTATTCATTGCAGCAATAATACAGAATACACTATAATATGATAAATGCATAATAAAAATATTTATAACAATAACATTTTATATTATAATTATGCTTACATGTCTATTATTATTTAAATGAGTACTTTTCCATTGAATGAATATGTTTTGTCAGTGTATCATCTTCTAACAATATATTGGAAATATCTGAACAAGGAATATCCTTCATATTGAATTTTACGGCAAGTGCTGCAGCTAGAATATCAACATTCAATCTCCATTTCTCACTTTTCCAAAAATCATTAGCAATTGAAAAAAAAAAAAAACCCTTCCAACTGCTGCATTAGTTCCAGGGCAGTACAACGTAAATTGAACAAGAATAAATAAATGTTGACATGGAATATGTTCATTTTTGAAATGGCTGAATATTTCCACCCATCTTTTATCGATTTCAACGTGTTTATTTTCCAATCGTATTAATTTTTCAGAATTTAAAAATACATTCAGTCTTCTAATTTCTTCAAAGTGACAATTGCCGTCTATTTTAATGTCTGGCATTTCTTTAGATAAAAACTCAAGATTCAATCTCTGTCCAATATACTTGCGATGGAGTCAAAAAACACCATTGAAAACTTATTTCCTGTGATGTTTGTTTCAGGCCATTCTTCGATCTATTGAAAATATGTTTGCTAAAAATTCTGCACTTCTTGGATAAACTTTTCCGTTATGCCCGGATTTGGTTCCTCCTTAAGTTTGACAATTTTCTTTTTATAACTAAAGGAAGAATTTTTTTTCTTCAAATCGAGTTTTATATTGAAGGATAAAGTCATTCAAAATAAGACTAACTTCTGTAGCTGAAATGTGTTCACCTTCAATCTTTTGAATAGCTTTGTGGAAAAAAAAATAGATGCTTGATTATGTACAAAAGACATTAATATCTCAGATGTTTTATTATTGAAAAACGATTCCAGGATTTTAGGACATTTGTCTAAACTTAAAAAATAAGGGGAAGCTCAAATAATTGTAGAACATGCTCTATAGCAGGTGTTAGAGCAAGACATTTAACTTTTGAATATTCTAAAAGTTTTTTTGTATTGAACATTCTTCAACCAATGGACCTTGTGCTCTTCCTCCTCCTCCTCCTCCTCCTCCTCCTCCTCCTCCTCCTCCTCCTCCTCCCCTTCCTCCCTCTCTGCAAACCCAATTTTCTTCTAGCACGGATGATGTTATCTACTTTGGGTGATGCAACTTCTGCAAGAAAACCACCAAGCTCAGAGACCACCAAAGACCCCACAGTTCTCCTCCCCCTCTTCCTTCCTTCCTTCCTTCCTTCCTTCCTTCCTTCCTTCCTTCCTTCCTTCTCCTCCTCTTTGTTTCGGCAACGCCCCTCCCTTCAAGCACTGATGATGTTACCCACTTGGGTCATGAAACGTCTGCAAGAAAACCACCAAGGACCCCACAGTTTAACCCTCAGCTACAAATATTCGTAGCTACTCCAGGATCAGGACGATGCTATTTAGAGCCATGTTCCACGAATGCTGGTGGTCTTGCTAACCTCACTTTTCTCTCCCTCTCAACTTCTTTCGGGCAGACGGATGGCAACAAAACCCTCGAGGGGTTAATATGTCCTCCTTGCAAAGTGCGGGAACTTGGGCCCATTGCAGAGCTCACAGGATTGCCCACGATGGAGCAGGATGCGGCCAGTCCCCCAGAAAACATTGAGGTTCCCTCCATGGTTCGCATCCTCCTTGAAGACTTTTGAGTTCTTAAAAGAAGGAAGGAAGGAAGGAAAGATAGCACGTTTACAGTCATCTTGTCTTTAGTGTGTTCGTAATAAAAATTGTTCTGGTGGGGCGTGTACTGGGTGTGAAGTTTCCAAAAGGTGTCCTAATTAATTCATGAGGCTCCCTCCTGCTCAAGGCAACTTGAAAGCTTTGCAAGTGGACACTGGGCTTGCTTTATAATATTATGAATGAATCTGACCATCGAAAAAGTAAACCAGTAATGGATGCGAGTCACGATGGTACAATGATTTTCTTCTTCATGAAATCTGGATGGATGGACGGATGATAGAGATGATAGATAGATAGGGTAGATAGATAGACAGACAGACAGACAGACAGACAGAGATGGATGGATGGATGGATGATGGATGGATGGATGGATGGAGATAGATAGATAGATAGATGATAGATAGATAGATAGAGATGGATGGATGGATGATGGATGGATGGATGGAGATAGATAGACAGATAGATAGATAGATAGATAGGGATGGATGGGGATAGATAGGGATGGATGGATGGAGATAGATAAATGATAGATAGATGATAGAGAGATAGATAGAGAGATAGATAGATAGATATGGATGGACGGAGATGATGGATGGATGATGGATGGATAGAGATAGATAGATAGATAGATAGATAGATAGATAGATAGATAATAGGTAGAGATAGATGATAGACATAGGTAATAGTGGATAGATGAATAGATGGATGGATGGATGATAGGTAGAGATAAATGATAGGCAGACAGATATAGATGTGGAAGGCTGGATGGCTGGGACAGATACACAACACTGCATGGACCAAATTCAGAATCCATTGGCCACTAGATGGCAGGAGAGAGATATAAAAGGGAAGATTGTGTTACACAGACATAAAATTATTTTGGAACTGCTCCATCCCTTTGTAGAGTTACAGGTCGAGCAGATTTTTAAAACACATTTCAAAGTCCAGCTTGATCCCTGCTGATTTCTGGGAAGCCTCCCGGAAGTCTCAGCAGCACAATTGACTGCCGTGTCCTTCCTGGATAGTTTTCCTTTTAACTTCTCAGTTGCCTTTAGAGCCCTGGGGTTTTGCCCCCCCTCCTCCCACCCAGTGAGCTGGATCTGATCCCACCAATTTTTTTCCAAGCTCAGCCAAAATCAACTTGTTGCTGCCAAACTCTCAGCTTACAAAGACAATACTCTTGGTTGCATCCCTGCTGAGGGAACCTCATGAAGTCTATTCCTTTGGCCTTCTTGGCTCCCTCTCTCCATTAAAAGAATAATATTAAGAATACTATTACATCTTAATAGTATTAAGAGTTATATTTCAGACTCCATATTTTCTTCCTATTTTTTTACAGAGAAATAATCAAATGTATTTTGTTAAAAGAGTTAACTCCAGGTCGCCCTCGACTTAACGACCAAAATGGAGCCCAAAATTTATGTCGCTAAGTGAGACTCAAGTGAGTTTTGCCTCATTTTATGATCTTTCTGGCCCCCGTCGTTAAGTGACGTGAATTTTTCACACTTATGACCGTCGCAGTTGCCCGGGGTCAAGTGATCCCCTTTTGCAACCTTCTGAAGAGCAAAGTGAATGGGGAAGCCAGATTCACTTAATGACGTGTTACTAAGTTAATAAGTGCAGTGCCCTTCATCACGACAGGGGCAAGAAAGGTCGTAAAATGGGACAAAATTCAGTCGCTGAGCAACAGACTATCTGGGTTCAGTTGTGATTGTTAAATTGAGGATTAACTGTGGTTAATTATTTTATGGCTATGTTTCGCTGGCTGGGGAATTCTGGGAGTTGAAGTCCACTTGTCTTAAAGCTGTATTACTCAGAGGCATAACAGCTTGCCGGCTCATTTATCCAGAGCCGAAACGAAGCGACACGACAACACAACACAAATGGCTTTGGCACAAACCAATGTGAGCTGTTTCAACCCGGCCAAATCCTTCGGCTTTTCCAAGTGTCCGTTCAGTTCTCTTGGCCTGTTTTTCCCAGCCAAGAAGCTGAGATCGGAGGCTTCGGCGGAGAAGGGGAGACCACCGTGAGCTTCCTCAAAGCCAAGATTGTAGGTTTGTTCAACAGTTTGCAGACACCGTCCTAACTTGGTTGGCAGTGGGGTGACCAGGAAGACACCCCCCCCCTTGTTCCCAACCCAATACAATCTTCGAAGAGAACCTCAAGAAGTGGCAAGGAGTTTCACCGGTTTATTCTTCTCACTATCAGAAACTTTCTCTTTAATTCCAGGTTGCTTCTCACCTTGATTGGTTTCCATCCGTTGCTTCTTGTCTTACTCTCAGGTGCTTTGGAGAACAGGTGGACCCTCCCACAAAGAAGAAGGAGTCAACCTCTTCTCCAAAGCACCAGAAGGCAGGGTGAGAAGCAACAGACGGAAGCCAATCAAGGAGAGAAGCAACCTGGAATTAAGGAAAAAAATGTCCTATCAATGAGAACAATTAACCAGTGGAACGACTTGCCACCAGAACTGGTGAGTGCTCCATCCCTGGAGGTTTTTAAGAAGAGGATGGGCAACCATTTGTCTGAAATAAGGAGTCCTGGTGGCACAGTGGACTAATTCACTGTTATTAAGATCAGCTGCTTGCAATTACTGCAAGTTCAAATCCCACCAGGCTCAAGGTTGCCTCAGCCTTCCATCCTTTCTAAGGTAGGTAAATTGAGGACCCGGTTTGTGGGGGCAATAAGCTGACTTTGTATAAATATACAAAAGTATGAAGGCTATTGCTTAATGCACTGTAAGCCGCCCTGAGTCTCCGGAGAAGGGCGGCATATAAATCAAATTAAAATATATATATATAGGGATGTGATGACAAATCTATGACACGCATGCCAGAGGTGGCATGCAGCGCCCGATCTGATGGCACGCGAGCCGTCGCCCCAGTTCAGCTCTGCTGCACATTCACACGCACCTCCCGCCGGCCAACTGGTTTTCGGGTCTCTGCCATGCATGTGTGGAGAGTGGGGGGTACGGGTATGGTACATGTAGGGGGGCCACACCAGAGGTGAAATGCTCCCGGTTCGGACCGGATCGCCTAATCCGGTAGCGATGGAGGCGGGTGGTTCGGAGAACCGGTAGCAAAAATCCCTGCCCCCCACCCCCACCCCATTTCCAAGCTGAGCCATGCAATCATCAGAGGCTTTTTTTTTAATTTTTAAAAGCATTTTTTTCGGCCAAAGAGGTTGTAGAAAAAACGCTTTTAAAAGTAAAAAAAATGCCTCTGATGATCACATGGCTCAGCTGGGATCATGAGAGGCTTTTAAAAGCATTTTTTCTACACCTCTTCGGCCGAAGAAGTTATAGAAAAAATGTTTGTAAAAGGAAAAAAAATCCTCTGCTGATCAGGCAAGTCAGCTGGGATCGTCAGAGGCGTTTTAAAGCATTTTTTTTGCAACCTCTTCAGCCGAAGAGGTTGTAGAAAAAATGGTTTTAAAAGTTAAAAAAAAAAAAACTTGGCCGTGCCCACTCAGTCATATTACCCACCACGCCACCAAGCCACGCCCACAGAACCGGTAGTAACGAATTCTACATTTGACCACTGGGCCACACGTGCATGTGCAGAGGGCTGGGCCGGGAGTGAAATCCAGCAGGTTCTGACAGGTTCTGGAAAACCCGTAGCGGAAATTTTGAGTAGTTCGGAGAACCGGCAAATGCCACCTCTGGCTGGCCCCAGAGTGGGGTGGGAATGGGGATTTTGCAATATCCTTCCCTTGAAGTGGCCTGGGAATGGGGATTTTGCAGTATCCCTCCCCTGCCACGCCCAGTAAGCCATACCACACCCACCAAGCCCCGCCCACAGAACCGGTAGTAAAAAAAATTGGATTTCACCACTAGGGTGGCGGGCATGCGCGGGGACGGGCATGCACACATTGCATTTGGGAGGTTTGCACATGCGCGCACGCACACATGGGCACTCGGTCCGGAAAAGACCGAGTATAGTTTCCAGCCTGAGCAGGGGGTTGGACTAGAAGACCTCCAAGGTCCCTTCCAACTCTGTTATTCTGTTATATGGCCTTTGGCAGTAACGAGGACTCTAATTTTTTTTTCTCTCCTTTAAAACTGCATGGACCACTTTCCAAATGATTTCTTTTCTTTTCTTTTTTTCCACTTTTTAAAGTTTTTATTTTTTAGACAAACAAACATTTAATACATCAATTATCTCTTCCCTGCGACATCTCGGTGTTATCTTCCATAATTCTTTCTTCTTCTGTATAGTTATTATTTCTTTGATCTTGATCCTTATCCAATCCATAGTATCAACTCGTCACTAATATAATATTCTACTCATCACATATTTATACATACTTATATACTTAATCATTTATATCTCTTCTCCAACCAATAATAGAAATAATTCCAAATTTTAAAATACTCTTATCATCAATCTATTCATTTCAGCACAGTCTAGGATTTTTTTAAAATTACTTCTTCTTCCAAAGGTATTTTCTCTGCTTTCCAATTTTGTGCATAAACAATCCTTGCAGCTGTTATTACATGTATTATCGAATAAGCATTTTCCTTACTCATTTTTTCTGGTAGGATACCCAATAGGAACAGCTTAGGTTTAAATTCAATACGTTGCTGTATCATTTCCTCAAACCATATCTTAATTTTACTCCAATAGTTTTTAGCTTCCGGACATATCCACCACATATGATAATATGATCCTGGAAGTTGATGACTCTTCCAACATTTGGCTGATTTATCTTTCAACATTTTTGCTAATTTCTCATGTGCCATCTATAAAACATTTTATATTGATTTTCCTTATATGCAGTGGGCATCGTTAATTTATAGGTCCTTTCCCATAGTTGTTGCCATTTTTCCAAATCAATTGAATATCCAAAATTTCTTCCCCAAGCTATCATTGTTTCTTTTATTTGCTCCTCCTCTAATTCAATGCTAAGTAAAAAAATTATAAAACTTTTTTTTATTAAATTATCATCTGTTCCTGTGAGTATCCCATCCAACTCATCTTTTCCATATAAAAACCATTCAGCAAACATAGAAAAGCAACAACTCCGATCTCGCAACATACCCACAGCTTCTAAACTGACAGTAGGGGTCTGATGATGACAAGTTAGAGAGCTTGTCGAAACGTTGCCAAAAGGAAAACTACGCCTGGTGCCTGTGAGTTTTTGTGAGGGCGTGTTTTGAGACGAGCCCCCAACAGACGAGGACTTGCTTCATTAGAAAGTCATGTTGGTGCTTCTCCATTCTTCCAAAATAAACCAAATCTTTCCTTTTTACGACGATGTGGGAGAGCGGCCAAAAGTAAAATAAAATAAACCCAGAGACAGCAGCTTTTTTCCCTCCTCTCTATTTACAAATTTAATACATACACATTTAATACATTCCCCTCTATTTACCAATTTAATATATACACACAACCCTGGCTTTCAAAAACTATAAACAGTCGCGTACAATTTCAAACATACTTTTTCACCATGTCAGATTGCAATCCCTCCTTCCAAGCTTCTTTCTCTCTATTTACAGTTTTTGCACTCTTCTCCGGACACTTTTCCTCCTACAGGGAGTCCTCGACTTCCGACCACCATCCGAGCCCCACGTATCTGTGGTTAAGCGAGCTTTGCCCCATTTTTCGACCTTCCTTGCTGTTGTTAAGTGAGTCACGGGTTTGTTACAGTGAATCCGGCTTCCCCATGGACTTTGCTGGTCAGAAAGTCGCAAAAGGGCATCGCATGACCCCAGGATTGTCATAGCTATGAATCCGTTGCCAGGCATCTGAATTTTGATCACATAACCCTGGGGAAGCTGCAATGGTCGTAGCTTTGAAAACTGGTCATGTCACTTTTTTTTGCCGTTGTAACTTCAAACTGTCACTGCAATCCTCCTCCTCTTTTAACGACCCCAAAATCCCTTGCATTGGGGTGGAGTCTGGGCAACTGAATGGAGCTGAGTGTTTTACTGCCCAGACGCCCTTCCTGTTGCCAGTGTGGAGTTTCCTTTCAGCAGATCTATTCTCATTGTGCCCAGAGAAGAGAAATATCTGCCTCTACCTAGGATCGAACTCACAGCCTCCTGATTGTGAGGCCAGAGCTCCCCCCACAAGCCACATTCTTCAAACCACCATTCAATGAACTGATATAAATCGAGGACTTCCTGTATTTGTTTCTCCTTGTGTCCTTTCATTTTTTTCTCTTTCTTTAATGAGTTTCTATTTTTTCTCCCTGGCCTTTGTCCAACGGCTAAATATATTTTTCTTCCACCTTTTGAAGTGCAGGCAGCTCGGTAATCTACAGCCCAATCGCACATTTCGGAGTAAAATACCTAATTTCTGGTAGAGGGTTTGGGAACGGTTTTTGTCCCATTATCCATTATCCCTACTATGCTCGTAAGTCAAGGACTACCTGTATCCTGTTTCTTGCCTTTTTCTTTTTTACGATACCTGTATTGTTCTTATTTTCAATTTTTTTGGTTCTCTTATATTCTTCAAAATATTAAATGTACTTAATTTTTTTGAAAAAGCTCTATTAGACAACATCCCTTTCTAATCTCTCCCCATCTTCTCTCTTTGCAAACCCCATTCCCTTCCAGCACTGATAATGTAACCTAGTTGGGTTATGAAACGTCTGCAGGAAAACAAGCTTAGAAAGCATCAAGAAACCCACAGTTCTCCTCCTCTCTGAAAACTCCATCCTCTTCCAGCACTGATAATGTAACCTAGTCGGGTAATGAAACGTCTGCAAAAATACAAGCAAGCCCAGAGAGCACCAAGGCCTTGGTGGCGCAGCAGACTAAAGTGCTGTTAAGTAGCACCAGCTGCCTGCAATTACTGCAAGTTCGAATCTCACCAGGCTCAAGGTTGACTCAGCCTTCCATCCTTCCGAGGTAGGTAAAATGAGGACCCGGACTGTGGGGGGCAATAAACTGACTTTGTATAAAATAGAACACCACTTGGGGGGGCCGAAAGCTCTACTAAGCAGGTATATACAAAAGTATGAAGACTATTGCTTAACGCATTGTAAGCCGCCCTGAGTCTCCGGAGAAGGGCGGCATATAAATCGAACCAATAAATAAATAAATGAATAAATAAGGACCCCACATTTATCCTCATCCTCCTCTCCCCTCCTCCCCATTGGAAGATCATCTGGTTGCCATTATACTGTGGCATCCTCTCCACCTATGTCCCTTTCCACCTGCACTGAGGATTCTGGCGCCTGGATGCAAGCCTGCACGTGCTAGTCTCGAACCCAGATCAGCTTCTAACGCTGCTCTAATTTCCTGCATAGAGTTCTGGATGCAAATCCTGTCTTTCCCTTCCTCAAATTACACTACCTTGTGTACACTATGAACCCATCTCCGTGTCTGGATCTGCTCCAAATCTCCCATGGACTACTGAGAAACAAAAGTGGGAATTGTTTTTCCAGATAGACATACCCAGTTCTGCTCTGTTTACAGAGATGATTTAATATATAAACATCCTTGACTTAGCAAATACATGTGCAGGCCTGTACAGAGGATTTTAGAATCAGCTTTCGTAGTATCTTATGTGTTAAGTTCCTTCCCTTCTCCTCAGACTCATGGATTCTTCTTTCCTAAGAACGCATGAAAAAAGAACTATTTTCTGGATTTTCGAGATCTTAGCCGTCCTGTGCTTGTGACTTCGGATCCCTTCTCCGAAAACTTTGCTCAGCAGATCACCAGATTGCTCTCTGATCCTGCTTGCTCCTGGATCCAATCACATCACCAATCCATGCCGTCCCCAGACAGCTCCACCGACACCCAGCAATCTCTCTGAGATAACCGAAGGGACCTTGGAGGTCTTCTAGTCCAACCCCCTGCTCAGGCAGGAGATCCTATAGTATTTCAGACAAATGGTTGTCCAATCTCTTCTTAAAAACCTCCAGGGATGGAGCACCCACAACTTCTGGTGGCAAGCTGTTCCACTGATTCATTGTTCAGGAAATTTCTCCTTGGTTCTAGGTTGCTTCTCTCCTTGATGAGTTTCCATCCGTTGCTTCTCACTTCTGCCTTCAAATGCTTTGGAGATCAAGCTTCCTGGCTGTGAATTGTTTAATTTATTTCTCCTTGATTGATAGATTTTAAAAAAAAAAGGTTTTATGGACTGATTCTTCTCTCTGTGGGCGTTAAGAGGTTCCCGGGTTCTCCTTCTCCAAATACGTGACTCTGCAACATTTTAAATCTTTAAGTCAGTTTGCTTGCTTGCCAACACGTAACAGTCAGAGGTCTTGGACCTCCGGAAAAATCCATCTTGAGATGACTTGAAATTGTTGGCTTCTTGGGAACTGAAAGATGGTGACTCGTACCCCCAAAAGACACAGGGCAAGAGAATATTCTGGACCCAACGTCTAGCCGCTCCCCTGAGAAATAAAAAGAACATTTCAAGTCACTGATGCAATTTTTTTGGTGCTTCTGCAGAAGGAAACCTGCCAAGGCGGATTTTTGAGACCCAAGTGGGATATTTTTCTTCTTAAAATAGAGATCGGATGTCTTGCTGCTACGGGCTTAACCCAGAAAACACAGATAAGTCCTCAACTTACGACCATAATTGAGCCCAAAATCTCTTTCGCTAAGCGAGACCTTTGTCAAGTGGGTTTTTGCCCCAATTTATGACTTCCTTTGTCCAAGTGTTAAGTGAATCGCCTCAGTGATTAAAAGTTAAGTCACACGGTTGTTAAGCGAATCTGGCTTTCCCCGTGGACTTGGCTCGTCAGAAGGTCGCAAAAGGGGATCATGTGACCCAGGGACAGTGCGACCGTCATAAAACTGAGTCAGCCTCTGAATTTTGATCAAGTGACGACGGAGAGGCTGCAACGGTCATAAGTGGGAAAATGTTGTGGTCCGCCAGCAGCCTGCGGATCTGGCAGAGGAGTCGGACAGTGAAGAGTCTGGGGAAGGCCCGGATGAGGGCTCTGCGTCAGAGGCAGAGATGGGGCCAGGGCCATCTAGGAGTTATGCGCGGACTCCGGAGCCTCCAGAGTCGGATAGCAGAGAGGCAGAGGAGAAGAAGGAGCCTGTTCCTAGTGCATGCATGCGAAGAGCTGCCAGAAGGCAAGAGCAGCTAAAGCAATAGGGACAACTCGGGAGTAAGGCCAGGAGATGATTGGCCCCTCCCAGAAAGCTTAAAGCTCTTGGGCTCTTTGTAGGAAAGCAACGTTGCTACATTTGTTTCTTGTCGGCTTCTCTTACCTCTGAACTTCGTGGGGCTTTGCCAAGAAAAGCCTTTGGCAGGGTGCCAAAGAAGACAAAGGTTGGTGATAAAGCCGAAGGACTGTTTCTGAAGAACTTATTTTGGAATTAATTTGGACTAAGCTGAGAATGAAGAAATTCTCAGCTGTTCTAATAAAATATGTTTGTTTAGGACTGATTTGTGTCTGGTAATAACTACTTGGGCCTAGGTCACAACAGAAAAGTGGTAATAAGCCTGAGTCCGTATGGACTAATAGTCTCTCTCGAACAGCCAATTCTTTCTTGCTTTTTGCTCATAGCCTTTATACTAGGGGTCCTCAAACTTCGGCCCACGGCCGGTTTAGAACTGGGCCATGGAAACGGTGGGCGAATAAGCGTGCAGTTCAGTTTCAGTGAGCGGCGCGCACACGTGCAAATGGACCTGTGTGTGCGCTCGCCTGCCGCTCATGTGGAACCATCCCTTCTATCTCTCCCTCCCGCTGGTCTGCAAAGCTGCAACTGTTGGGCACCACTGCTTTACAGGTCTCCTTGAATCTGAGGCAACCCCACTCGTACGATCAACATATGTCCTTTATTTATTTGTACTGATGAGGCTACCTAGTTGGGTCATGAAATGTCTGCAAGAAAGCCACCAAGCTCAGAGAGCACCAAGGGCCTCACAGTTCTCCTCCCTGCCCCCTCTTCTTCCTTCTCCTCCTCCTCTATCTCTCGGCAACGCTCCTCCCTTCTAGCACTGATAGTGTTACCTAGTTGGGTCATGAAACATCTCCAAGAAAACCACCAAGCTCAGAGAGCACCAAGAACCCCCCAGTCCTCTTCCACTCCACCAGCCTTATTCCCTTCTATCTTTTGATGCTGTCACCTAGTTGGGTCATGAAATGTCTGCAAGGAAACCACCAAGCTCAGAGAGCACCCAAGACCCCACAGTCTCTCCTCTTCCTCCTCCTCCTCTTCCTTCACAAAACCCACCCCCTTCTAACACTGATGATGTTACCTAGTTGGGTCATGAAATGTCTGCCAGAAAACCACCCACCTCAGAGAGCACCAAGGACCCCACAGTCCTCTTCCTCCTCCACTCCACCAGCCTCCCTCCCTTCTAGCAGTGATGATGTTAGCTAGCTGGGTCTTCAGACGTCTGCTAGGAAACCGCCAAGCTCAGAAAGCAGAGTACCAGGGACCCCAATGTACGATATATTTCAGCTCACCTCACGTCTCTTCCACTGACTGCAGCTGAAACTTCCGCTACCCTCACTCCCTTCTTCTTCACCTTCTTCTTCGTCCTTTCCAACTCCCGTTCACACGTTCTTCTCTTTTCTTCCTTCCTTCTCACGCTCCGCTTCTTCTCACACAGATACACCTGTTGGATTCTCCTCGCCACAAGTTGGGGAGAAGTGTAGGCACCCCAAAGGGATTTACGGCCTGCTTCCTAAGGCTTTGCAACAGGAGATGGACAGATACCACATCCACCCTGACTCTGGACATCGTGCTTAGGATTTCTTTACCAGAGCTAGTAGATACTTTGATGGTTTGCCCAGCAGGATCACTCAACCGGTGGAGGTAATCCTGTTAGCATCGGATCTTCTTCGTTAACCGGTCCTGGATCTGGAGAATCGCCAGTCAATGCTGGTTTTCCTTCTTTGGATCCCATGGGCTCCATCGGGATCACTTCCACAGAAGGGACCCTGGGCTGCCTCCAAGGACGACTGTGGGATGCAAAGGACATTAATTCACACGAAGTTGGCAATTTTACGTCAAGAAGACGCTGACAGCAGCAGTCAAAAGACAGGTAAGATATTTAAGGCTGGCTCGATGAATAAATTTAATCCCTTTATTATATTTTGCAGGTTGGGTGGCTGTTGGGACGATCTCTTGCTTTTAACTGGAATGTGACAATGTAAAACTACAGTGAGAATATAACATAGGGGTGTCCAACTTGGAAACTTGAAACTTGTGGACTTCAGCTCCCAGAATTCCCAAGCTGGAATTCTGGGAATTGAAGTCCACAGATTTTCAAGTGGCCAAGGCTGGACAGCCTGACCTAAAAGAAAATTCTTTTTTTTTAAAAAAAAGATTTTTTTAATCAATAATACAATTAAAAACATTGGACATGGTGTGGTTTTTTCGGTTTAGGCATTTCCATCAAATTTTACCTTGTAACAAATACAGTTCCTGTTTGCTAGACAAGTATATAACCTAAAATAAAATAAAATTCTTTAAAAGGTAGAAATATGAAACCTTAGGCAGTGCCTAAGTTTGAACACTGCTTTTATTTTTCTTTAGGGGGGAAAAAATACATGGAACAAAAATCCCTTTTGTCTGTCGTGTAAGTTTGAAGTTTGCCTTTATTTTTCTTTAGGGGAAAAAAAAATATTATTGCAGTGGTGAAGAACTCTTATCTTGGAAAATGCTCCAATATATTTGCAGAAAGAAGAAAATGGGGCAGGAATGGTTTGAGGAGATAGATTACAACTTTGAAACGGCAAAAGTCGAAGGAACTGGTCAACTGATCCCTGATTTTGGAAAAACTGGGCCATCACAATGGGGAAAAAAGCACCAGAGCTGAGAGAATTCAAGCCATTTCTTTACAAGTTCAATCTTGACATCACAGGGAGGTGATTCCCACAGACTGGAGAAATGCAGGCTGGGAATTTGAGGGAAAGTTCCCATATAGCTGGGTTTGGGAAAGACTGAGCAATTTTTCTCAAGTGTGGCCACTTTAAGATGGCTGGACTTCAACTCCCAGAATTCCCCAGCCAGCCATGCTGGCTGGGGAATTCTGGGAGTTGAAGTCCAGCCATCTTAAAGCGGCCCAGTTGAGAAACACTGTCATAAAGCCAATGAGGTTCAGAAACCATAGAGTCTTATCTAGAGAAGCCAGACCCGGGGGAATTCTGGGAATTGAAGTCCAGCCATCTTAAAGTGGCCCAGTTGAGAAACACTGTCATAAAGTCAATGTGCTTCAGAAACCATAGAGTCTTATCTAGAGAAGCCAGACCCGGGGGAATTCTGGGAGTTGAGGTCCAGCCATCTTAAATTGGCCCAGGTTGAGAAATGTTGTCTTAAAATCTCGGTTAAAGAAAGCCAATAAGCTACAGAAACCATAGAGTCTTCTCTAGAGAAGCCAGATCCCAGGGGAATTCTGGGAGTTGAAGTCCATACATCTTAAAAGGGACCACGTTTGAGAAATACCGCCTTAAACCTATTGCCAACATTAAGAATGAACAGAGCTGAGCTTACCGTGATCTTCTACAATAGCAGTAGTACATGAATCCTGCTGATAGGATTACCACTATTAGAGAGAAAAGTGAATGAAAGTGAATTGTCAGTTCTAAAAAGTTTCTAAAATTAAAAAAAAATCA
>WNWU01000251.1:45093-56943 GCA_012654045.1 Ptyas mucosa
GTGGATGTTTTCCTTTCTCTCATCTCACTCATCTTCAGCCTCCGGGAAACAAAGGTAGCATTGACGAATGCAACATTTGGCGCCCGGAACAGGGACCCATATTCCGTCCAGCAAAGGACAGGTGCACCGTCAGCCTTTGGGCTTCTCAACCTTAAAAGGTTTCTGTAAGTATGGGATCCTCGCTTTCTCAGGGACAGAGGAAGCATGTAGATGATTTGGTGTATCTTCTTAAAAAGTCTGGCCTTTATGTCTCACAGAAGGTTATTTATCGGCTGGTACGAGAAATTGCCTTAACTTGTTCATTCTATCCTGAAAGGGGTTCTTCCCTGACTGGGAAAACGTTGGCAAGGTTTTGTATTCCAAGATAGGTGCAGAGGTGGATGTTTTACACGCTTGGCATCTCTGCAGACATGCTATTAAAATGTTTGGTGAAAAGGATGAAGAGTTTTCTTCTCTTCTTACACCCCTTTCTCTTTGAAACTACTGTTATATGTCCTCCGTTATCTGAAAAGGAAGTTTTGTCTCCTGATTCTAATGTTGAATCAATCTCTTCAACATCTAAAGCTGAACTACTTTCTCCTGATCCTAAAGCTGTAAAACTTTCTTCTACATCTGCAGTAATACCTTCTGCTCCTTCTGACTCTGACATACTTTCTATTCTTTCTGATATTAAACAACAGCTTTTAAAATCTTCTTCTGTTTCTTCTGACATTGATCAGACACTTCCATCTTCTACTATTGTTCCAGTCTCTTCTGACATTAAACAGGAATTAGTCTCTTCTGACATTAAACAGGAGCCTCCTCCTTCTACTATTCCTCCTTCTAATATCGTTCCGAAGTCTTCGTTTCAAAAGATGGTAGAGAATTGTAAGACAGATGTTGCTGTTTCTGGAGAAGAGTTAGCTGAATTGTTGTCTGTATGTCCAGTGAAATATCAACCAGGACCACAAGCTGGACAACAGATAGCGGAATGGGAAGGTTTGCCATTTCAAATTTTACGAGAGTTGAAGAAGGCTATTTCCGATTATGGGATTACTGGAAATTTTACTAGAGGTCTTTTAGAAGGAATTAAGAATGGGTATACTATGATACCTCAAGATTGGAAGCAATCTTGGAAATGTAGGGTTATTGCTTTGCTCATCTGTATGGTTTTTGGAACTGTGCTCTCACAAAAATGCAAAGAAAGCAGTTCTCATCCGCAAGAAACAAAGGTAGCATTGACGAATGCAACATTCCCCCTCCCCATAAAGCCACTCAGGGCTTCTCCAGGAAGGAGGAAGGAAGGAGGAAGGAAGGAAGAAAGGAAGGAGGAAGGAAGAAAGGAAGGAGGAAAGGAGGAAGGAAGGAAGGAGGAAGGAAAGAAGAAAGGAAGAAAGAAAGAGAGAAAGAGGGAGGGAGGGGAAGGAAGGAAGGAAGCTATAACATAGTTCATCCTGAGAGTCCACTTTCCCACCTTCTTTCCAAGGATAAGTTTCTTTCCTCGACTTATGACCTCCATTGAACCCCAAAATTTATGTTGTTAACTGAGACAGTTGAGTTTTGCCCTATTTTACCATCTGTCTTGCCACTGTTGTTAAGTGAGTCAGAGCAGTTGTTAAGTTAGTCACACGGTTGTGAAGTGAATCTGGCTTCCCCATCGACTTTGCTTGTCGGAAGGTCGTAAAAAGAGGGCCCCATGACCCCCGCAACCGTCATAAGTAGGAACCATGACTGTTTTTCAAACTTACGACTGTTACAGAATCCCCATGGTCACATGATCAAAATTCGGACCCTTGACCACTAACTCATGTTCTTCCTTCCCTTCCTTCCTTCCTTCTTCCTCTTCTCCTTCACCTCCTCCTCCACTCCTCAAACTGCTTTCCCTTCTAGCCCTGAGGATGTTACCTAGGTGGGTCATGAAACGTCTGCAAAAAAATAATCCAAGCTGAGAGCACCAAGGACCCACAGTCCTCCTCCTCCTCCTCCTCACAAGCTCTACTCCTTTCTAGCACTGATGATGTTACCTAGTTGGGTCATGAAATGTCTACAAGGAAACAAGTTCAGAAAGCACCAAGGACCCCACAGTCCTCCTCTTTCTCCTCCTCCGTCTCCTCCTCTTCCTCCACCTGCTCCATCTCCTCCTCTTCTTCCTCCCACTTTTTCCTCCTCCTCCATCTCCTCCTCCTCCTCTTCCATCTCTTTCTCCTCCATCTCCTCCTCCTCCTGCTCCATCTTTCTCCTCCATCTCCATCTCCTGCTCCTCCCTCTTTTTCCTCCTCCTCCTGCTCCATCTCTTTCTTCTCCTCCATCTCCTCCTCCTCCCCTTTTCCTTCTCCTTCACTCCACAAACCCCCCTCCCTTCTGGCGCTGATGACGTTCCCTAGTTGGGTCGTGAAACGTCTGCCAGAAAACCACCCAGCTCAGAGAGCACCAAGGACCCCACAGCTGAGCTGCAAATGCTCTCTTCTAGTGGTACAACAAGGTGAAGGGAAACATATCCACCTGAGGAGCATCCAAGAAGGACGAGTCGCGAAGGGTTAATGCAGACACGCTAAAGAAGGCTGTTGTTAGGAACATGCATCCATGCCTGGAACAAACCTGTAATTTTCTGCAAAACGCTCGTATCGGGTGGGTCTGTGATACTCCCAGGGAGTCCCTCGGAGGGCGCAGACGTAGTTTGGCATGGCGTCCACTGCGTCTTCCTAATTTCGTCTGGGGAAAATGGCGTCGTTCTCGGGGAGGGGGTTACGCTTTCGGAAATTGTGCCCGGAGTCAACCGTCCACCCTCTGGGGTAGCTGTCACTGTTGACCCAAGGCTATCGAGTGTTGGCTTGGCTGTCCTACGCGGAGTGTCGGTAAAACGTGACGTTTCCACTACTACTGGTGAGTTGGTCTGACTTCCGTACAGACGTGTAGAGAGGCTTGCTGGATTTGTACTCATTGTGGTCTGTGTAGGCCGGGCAGTTTCTGCTTATACAAATATGGGATGAAGTAGAAATTCTTAGCCACATCCGAGGGCAGATTCTGATGCGATTTTAGTCGAGACACAGAATTAAGAGGTTAGTAACTCGAGACGGTTTAGACTCAAGTGTTATGGAAGAAGTCTACGGAGCTTCTTGATCATCCAGGTCATGGTTGTCCCAAAGGTGATTTTTTTCAAAAGACAACTGGACTTTCTTGATTTTGCTTCTCATCCAAGAAGCTTCTTCGGTTCTGACTGAATGGTGGGAAATGGAAGGATTGATATTCCTTGCAGTCATCTGGTCATTAGTATTCTCTCTGAGAGTTGCTGAGACCACTTGGAGGTTTATCTGTGCCCTCAGAGTCACTTGAATAATGCAAAGGATTGTGGAGCCTTCTTGGAACTGTTGAAAGGACTGTGTTGTAGACTGGAGACAGATGGTGTCATAACCCTGCCCTTCTGTTGAGGGAGGGCTGTTCAGTTTTGACCTAGATGGCCTCTTTGACCCCACTTTCAAACCAGCGGTCCTCTCTGTCAGAATATGGACTTTACTGTCTTAAAAACAGTGGCCTTTGTCTTTCAAATGCAGATGGACAATCTTATCCTGATAGGTTTGTTCTCCTATGCTGTGCATTTGATATACGCAGGACAATGTAGTGAGACATATACAGATCTGTACATTGGGGAAACAAAACAGCCATTTCACAAACAAATGGCGCAACATCGGAGAACAAACCCATCAGAATAAGATTCAGCAGTCCATCTGCATTTGAAAGACAAAGGCCACTCTTGAAGTCCACGTTCTGGACAGAGAGGACCACTGGTTTGAAAGAGGGGTCAAAGAGGTCATCTATGTCAAAATTGAACAGCCCTCTCTCAATAGAGGGGGAGGGATGTGACATCATCTATCTCCAATCTACAACGCAGTCCTTTCAGCAGATCCAAGAAAGCTCCACATCCATTTTCGTTACTCAGGTGACCCTGAGGGCACAGACAAACCTCCAAGTGCCCTCAACGATTCTCAGAAAGAGTACTAACAACCAGATGACTGCAAGAAAGATAAATCCTTCCATTCTTCACCATCCAGTCAGAACTGAAGAAGCTTCTTGCGGTGAGAAGTGAAACGTCTTCAACCAAAACCAAGAAAATCCAGTTGTCTTTTGAAAAAGCACCTTTCTTATGGAAGAGGATTTCATTTTTTTAAGGCAACATTGCTAGGGTATTTTTTATCAAGAAGTCTCAACGGGGGGAAAAATATCTAAGTTAACCTCTTTGCCTCAAAGTCTATGTGGCGTGGTAAAAGGAAAGGAGATGTTGTTTTCTTCTTCTTTTGTTTTAGAAAGAAGAGTTAATTAAGAATAAAAAGAAGCAGAATTTTAAAAAGGACAACCAGGTGTGAATATTTGTTATATATTTGTTATATAATATTTGTTTTTCCGAAAAAACAGGCCAAAAAAAGCCTCGGAAACAGGCCAAAAAAGCCTCAAAAATGGGCTGAAAAGAGCTCCAAAAATGGGCTGAAAAAATCCTTAAAAACAGGCCCAAAAAAGCCTCAAAAACAGGCCGAAAGAAGCCTTGAAAACGGGCCAAAAAAGCCTTGAAAATGGACCAGAAAAAGCCCCCCAAATGGGCCAAAAAAGCCCCGAAAATGGGCTGAAAAAAGCCTTGAAAACAGGCCAAAAACAGCCTCAAAAACAGGCCGATAAAAGCCTAGGAAATGGGCTGAAAAAAGCCTCGAAAACAGGCCAAAAGAAGCCCCAAAAATGTGCTGAAAAAAGGGCCGAAAGAGGCCCGAAAAAAGGGAGACCAAAAACCTTTTGTTGTTGTTTTCCTCTTCTAAATTTAAGTGCGCCTTATAGTCAAGTGCGTCTTATAGTCCGAAAAATACGGTATATACCATATGTGTGTTTGTGGGTGTGGGTGTGTGTATGTCTGTGTGTCTGTGCGCCCTAGTGATGATCTGATTACTGTACTCTGAATTGGCAAAACATACATGCACACAAACACATACATGAGAACATGTAGTTCCAGATTACTACAGTTGTAAGAACCAGAAAACAGGTAATCCTCAACCCATAACCACAAAATTGGGACCAGGATTTCCGTGGCTAAGAAGGACGCCGTTAAATGAGTCGCGCCCATTTTTATGACCCATTTGCACACAGTTGTTAAGCCAATCTCTACCGTTGTTAAGTGAATTATGCAGTCCTTAAGCAAATCCGGCTTCCCCCACTTGTCCGAAACCGGCTGGGAAGATCGCAAACGGGGATCACATGACCCCTCCCCCAAGAGAGCGCAACTGTCGTAAGTACATGCCAGTTGCCAAGGGGCCGAATTTTGATCATGTGACCACGCGGATGCCGCGACGGTCCTAAGTGCGAGGACAGGTTGTAAGTCACTTCTTTTTCAGTGATGTTGTAACTTTGAATGGTCGCTAACTGAATGGTTTTAAGTCGAGGACTACCTACATTATTGAATATTAGGAATAACAAGAGTCGGAAGGGACCCTGGAGGTCTTCTAGTCCAACCCCCCTCCTCAAGCAGAAAACCCTATACCATTTCAGACAAATGGTTGTCCAATCTCTTCTAGAGAACCTCTGGAGATAGAGCAGCCACAACCTCTGGAGGCAAGGAGTTCCCCTGGTTAATTTTTCTCACTGTCAGAAATAATGGTCCCAAAGGTTTGATGGTTGACCCGGTGGCCCAGAGAAAGACCACCACCCCTTCCCCACTCCCTGGTTCCCCACGGAAAAAGCCAGAAAGGAAAGCTCTCCTACCTCGCCTGCGGCCGTCAGCTGTGTTCTCCATATCTGGGTATTTGCGGGAACAAAAGGGAAAGAAGAGACGAGGATTGGCTGGTTGTCAAACAAGCTTAGGATGAACTCAGAAGTGCCCTCTCTGATTAAACCCTCCAGAAATATAGAACATTTTACAGAAAGAGCAGCAACAAAGAATGAAGATTTCAAAAGGAACCAGAACAGTAGGAGCGTAGCTGCTAAATGTTATTCTTCTATCTCGTTCTCTTCACCTCCTCTCCATCCATCCATCCTCTACCGGCATCTATCTTGCCCTATCTATCTATCTATCTATCTATCTACCTACCTATCATCTACCTATCTACCTACCTACATCCATCCATCCATCCATCTATCTATCTATCTATATCATCTACCTATCTACCTACCTACATCCATCCATCCATCCATCCATCTATCTATCTATCTATCTATCTATCTATCTACCTACCTACCTACCTATCATCTACCTATCTACCTACCTACATCCATCCATCCATCCATCCATCTATCTTTGCTTAGCACATTGTAAGCCGCCCTGAGTCTCCGGAGAAGGGCAGCATATAAATCAAATTATATATATATTCTATCTATCTATCATCTATTTACCTACCTACCTACCTACCTATTATCTATCTATCTATCTATCTATCTATCTATCTATCTATCTATCTATCTATCATCTATCTATCTATCATCTATTTACCTACCTACCTACTATCTATCTATCTATCTATCTATCTATCTACCTATTATCTATCTACCTACTTATTATCTATCTATCTACCTACCTACCTACCTATCTATCTATCATCTCTCTATCTCTCTATCTATCTATCTATCTACCTATCTATCTATCTATTGATCGATCTACCTACCTACCTACCTACCTATTATCTATCTATCTCTATCATCTATCTATCATCTCTCTCTCTTTCTCTATCAATCATCTATATCTATCTATTTATTATCTCTCTCTCTGTCTATCTGTTATCTAACATCTATTTATCTTTGCATCTATTCCCTTTTCTCCTTCCCTTTCTCCTTCCTTTTCCTTCCTTCTCCTTTCTCTTCCTTCCTTCCTCTTGTCTATTTCTCTCGCCTTCCTTCCTTCACTCCCTCCTGACCTTCCTTCCTTCCATCCATTCTCATCTCTCCCCCCCCTCCCTCCCTCCCTCCCTTCATTTCTGGGCCTTTAATCATCTTAGTTGCTCTTCTCTGCACTTTATTATTTTTTAAGACTTGTGGACATTGACTCCCAGAATTCCCCAGCCGGCCACGCTTAAAGTTGCTACGTTCTGAGACCCTTGGTTTAGAACCATTTTTCTCAAGCCGATGTCTTCCAGTAGTTTGGCTTTCTAAGGATCTCCTCCACAGCCAGCCACCTTGGAGATGATGCTACGGGTTCTCCTAGTTCAGGGCCACAATACTCACCAATGCAAACCAGCGGTGGCCGACTCCATCTATACTCGTGGGTGGTTGGGTCTTGCTCGCAAAAGATGAGGCTGGAGGTCCCAGCCTTTCTTTTGAAGTTCTTCACGCAGGCATATCGCAGCTTCTTGCTGTTCTCGTAAGTGATGCGGGCGTTCGCCACCTGCCAGGGGGTGCCGCATTTACCTGCATCAGGTAAAAAAAATATGGGTGATGTCAGGGTAAAGATTTAAGAGCTGACCAACTGCTACGATGATGTAATGCTGGGAAATGAGTCCGTAAGGTTTTTGGGCAGATATCACTTTAAGAGCCTGTCATAAGAAGAGGCCCTGTTGGGGAATATCTGTCTCTCTGTGTGTGCTTCCCTGCTGTAATTGCTGATTGCTGTTTTGTTTGAGGTCTGACTAAAGTAGGTGTATGTATATATTCTTTGTAGATAAAACCACTATTTAAATACAAACCTCTGTTTGCGGTATTTGCTCCTGGGTTGTCTCACATAGTCACACTGTGCGCACTCTAACAGTGAGCTCCCGCCAAAGGCCACAAGGGGGCATCGTCTCAAGGCATGGCAAATTTAGATCTAGTCTTAATTTCTTTTATTATTTTTCACAGATCTCATCTTCTTTTCTTTATCGCCTCTGATTATTTTCCTTACAGGTAGTCCTCGAACTTACAAGCGTCCTTTTAGTGACCATTCAAAGTTACGACGACACCGAAAAACACATTTACAACTGTTGCAGCATCCCTGTGGTCCTGTGATCAAAATTCGGACGCCTGGCAACTGACTCATATTTACGACGGCCGTGGTGGTCCCCTTTTGCGACCTTTGCACAAGCAAAGGGGGAAGCCAGATTCACTTAACAACCGTGTTACTAACTTAACAACTGCACTTCTTTAGAGCAGCCCCTCAAGTAGTGGTGAAATCCAAATTTTTTTACTACCGGTTCTGTGGCCGTGGCTTGGTGGGCGTGGTGTGGCTTGGTGGGCAAGGCAGGGAAGGATTTTGCATAATCTCCATTCCCACCCCACTCTGGGGCCAGCCAGAGGTGGTATTTGCTGGTTCTCCAAACTACTCAAAATTTCCGCTACCGGTTCTCTGAACTGCTCAAAGTTTCCGCTACCGGTTTTCCGGAACCTGTCAGAACCTGCTGGATTTCACCCTTGCCCTCAAGTCCTGGAAGATGCTATCCTGTCACCCCTGATCCTTCTTTTCATTCAACTAGTCCTATCTAATTCTCCTGCAACTGTTCTTCCAAGGTTTTAGGAAGTTAAATCTAAAGCTAAATCAGCTTTGCTGGTCTTTTCTACATTATGTAAAGCATTTTTTTAAAAAGAAAAAGGATAATATTCCGTGTTTCCTGTTTCACAACTATGGTGGTTTCTAGCAACAGTGATCAGCAGAGGAAGGAAGTTCCTTCAAGGGACAGGGAAGCAATCTCAGCAAAAAGAGAGTTTTACGTCAAGCGCCCCAAAAACAGGCTAGCAAGTTATGCGTTGTCTTGCCATCCACAAGTCCTTCCTCCTGGTAGCCCTTCTGATGAGAAATCTCTTTTTCCCTTCGAAGAAATCTGTTCTTCTTTCTCACCTCCGGACTCTTAAAAGCAGATCTTTAAAAGAGACCTTTGCTCGTTTCAGGTTTTTATCCAGCTCAGAAATGGAGATACCGCTGCATTGTGTGGCTAAAGGGAAATTGCAAAATAGATATTTCCTTATTTTTTTTTTTTTTAAAATCTTTCTTCCTGTGGGGCTGCTCCATCACTGGAGGCTTTTAAGAAGAGATTGGACAACCATTTGTCTGAATGGTGTAAGGTTTCCTGCTTGAGCAGGGGGTTGGACTAGAAGACCTCCAAGGTCCCTTCCGACTCTGTCAATTCTGTTATATCTCGCTTGAGCCCCGAATCAAGAAATAAACTCCATCTAAGCAGGAGTCTTCCCTTCCTATCTTTCCAAGGGCTATAGGTAGTCCTCGACTTATGACCACACTGGAGCCCAACGTTTCTGTTGCTGAGCGAGACAGCTGTTCAGTGAGCTTTGCCCCATTTTATGGCCTTCGTTGCCACCGTCATTAAGCGAATCCCCGGCGTTGTTAGCCACATGCTTGTTCCATGCATCCGGCTTTCCCCGTTGACTTTGCTTGCCGGAAGGTGGCAAAAGAGAGATGGCGTAAACTCCCCGATGACACTGCAACCGTCATAAATGTGAGTCAGTTGCCACACATCTGAATTTTGATCATTGAATTAAGGGGATGCTGCAAAGTGCGAAAAAACGGTCCGAAGTCACTTTTTTTTTTTTTTGCCCAGGGCCGTTGTAACTTTGAACCGGTCACTAAACGAATGGTGGTAAGTCGAGGACTACCTGCATTGCTTGACCGCAGCAGAGGTGGCTTAGCTCCTTATGGCCAAGCAGCCGGTCCAAGTAATGTACACAATCAGCGATGCAAAGAAAATTACAAGCAAGTGGCTTACTTCATTGCCACTGTGCAATACGCCTACATCCCAGGCCTCTTAGAGTTTGTGGAACCTTTTAAAGTTAATAATCAACTCCATGACGTTCCTTGCAGATTTAACCACTTGTGCCCACACCCAGCCTTTGTGGTTTTTTTAAGGCGTCGGAATATTATGCTCTGAATGTGGGTTACTTCAGTTTAAATCAGGGTTCCTTTCCATCAAAGGTGCTCTCTATATTTCTTGCCTTTTCCTCCCCTCCCATCTTCCGACAGAAGAAAATTATCCGGCGTTCAAGATTTTGGTGCCGTCGTAACTTTGAACGGTCCCTAAACCAACTGCTGTTAAGTTGAGGACTACCCGTACAAGTGACTAATGAATGTTTTTCAGACTTACGACCAGAGGTGGGCGTCACGTACCGTAACAACCGGTTCGCCCAGCACCGGAAATGTGAGCACGCGTGCACTGTCCATGCATGAGTGCAGTGTCACAAAACACGGGAATTCGCTCTCACGCACCGTCCACACATGCGTGCAGGGTCATAAAACACGGGAATTTGCTCGCACGCACCATCCGTGCAAGTGCACGGCGTCAAAAAACATAGTGATTATAGGACGGGATTGCGCCCAGGAAGGTGGACAGGGCCTACAGGTTGCAACTGCCGGTTCGCCCAAACCGGCAGCAGCCCACTATTGCTTACGATCGTTGCAGCATCCCCGTGCTCACACAATCAAAATTCAGACGCTTCGCCACTGACTCGCATTTACGACGGTTGCAGCGTCCCGGGGTCACGCGATCCCCTTTGGCAACCTTCCAACAAGCCAAGTCAACAGGGCAAGGCGGATTCGCTTAACAACCGCGCTATTAACTGACCCGCTCCAGCAATTCACTTAACAACGGCGGCAAGCGAGATTGCAACATGCGGCAAAACTCGATGAATGATTATCTCGCTTAGCCAGGGAAATCCGGGGCTCCTTTGCGGTCGTAAATCGAGGACTACCTGTGCAGCTGTTGGGAGACAGCCTTCAAGACACCCGTGTTGAATGAGGGACGGAGTCAGGGAGAGAGAGATAGAAAAAAAAATCAATGCACGAAGGGAGGAGGTAGGACGTGCAGTTGTCTGGCAGCCTTGCCTCGGTTTCCTTAAAATCACATGTTCTTTGAGGAAAAAGGAGAAGGGGGGGGGAAATATTTTTTTTTTAATTTGGAAGAATTAAAGGGGGGGGGGAGGCAGAAGAGTGTAGAGGGGGTTTTTTTCTTTCTTTCAAGGAAATGATTTCATTTCAGGAAAAAGGAAAGTAAAAGATTGCCATCAGATGTAGGGATCATGTCATGCGCTGGTTGATTATCCTGCCTGCTGCTGGAAATTGGGGGGGGGGGGAGGGTTTTGAAGAGTTCCTGGGCGGGAAATAGGGGGGGGGGGGGGGGGGGGGGGGGGGGGGGGTTACGGGGTGTGTGGGGGGATGACAGGCCCTGGAAGCAGGTGGGAAATTCCCACTCCCCACGGTGAGTGGGTGGAGGAGGATGTCCAATTATGTTCATCCGTAAGGGAGACTTTGCAGAAAAGTTGCAGAGAGCAACTAAGATGCTCTTAGTCATCCAGCTCGTGATTATCCCCCCAAAAAGGGGCTTTTTCAGGAGGCCACTGGACTTTCCGGGGTTTTTTTTATATGAATCCTTTCCATTCCCCACTATCCGGTCAGAACTGAAGAAGCTTCTTGGATGAGAAGAGAAACGTCTTCAAAGGAAATAACAACAATAAGAAAGTCCAGTGGCCTCCTGAAAAAGGCACAATTAAGATGATTGAAAAATCTATGTACATAAAAGCGAAATACCACTCACACATCATCATAAAATCTCCAGAACCGTAAAGCCTACAAACTTGAAATTTGCCACGTTATGTTCCTCTTGGCTTCTAGGGGCTCACTAAAAAAGGATTTTTCAAAATGACCATCAGAGCATTATTATTTCCTATATTATTATTAACACGCTCCGATGGTAATTAGTTAGACTTTCTACTCCCTCTCCCAACCTGAAAATAATTCTGGAGAGAAGGGGAGAGGAGAGGAGAGGCTTCTGTGGGGCAAGGCTGAAGGACAGAAGGGGATAGGAGAGGAGAGGAGAGGATTCTGTGGGGCAAGGCTGAGGGAGAGAAGGGGGATAGGATAGGGTTCTGTGGGGTAAGGCTGGGGAAGAGAAGGGGAGAGGAGAGGCCGATCTAACTACTCATTTATTTTCA
>WNWU01000251.1:106395-126541 GCA_012654045.1 Ptyas mucosa
AGACGTGATACCTCCTATGCTCATTCGGCCGGACGAGCCCAGGTACCTCAGCGAACTTCGCTCCCAAAAATTTCGTGAGTATGGGGGGGGAAACTCTCAGTTCAGCAGAAGTTTCATGCACAAGAACTGAGGAAATTACTTAAAAATAATGGAATGGCAGGAATTAAGTTAAGTGAGTTAGAGCAATTAGTACATGAAATAGGTTGTCAGTGCCCATGGTATCCTGAAAAAGGAATTTTGGATTTGCATGATTGGATTAAAATTGGAACTCATTTACACTCACCGCCACGAGCAGAAGTAAAGCATTTGTTGCTGTGGCAGAAATGTAAGGAAGCAGTAGAAGTTATGGGGACTCATAAACTCAAGGCACCGTCACCATCTCTCTCTCTGTCTTCTGATCAGGGGTCTGCTCCCCCTCCGCCTTATTTTCAGCTGACTTCTCCGGCTTCAACTATGCTGCAGCCAGTAGAAAGTAGCTCCCCGACAGCTCCCGTATCAATTTCTCCTTTACAGGAGACGTTTTCAGCTGTCAGAGCAGGGTTTAAGGAAGAAGAACAAAAAGGGGCTCTCACTGGGGTAGAAATTGCACAGGGTCTCCAAGCTTTTCCTGTCATACAGACAGTTAATCCCCAGGGACAAGCCCAATATCAGTGGAATCCTTTGCCATATCAAGATTGGAAGGATTTGTTTCACATGCTTCTCACACCAGCAGAGTATGTTGTTTGGGATTCAGAACATCAGATGGAAGCCTTAGCAGCTGCCTTAAAACAAGGAAAGTCTGGTAAGCTCAAAGGCAATTGTTTTAATTGTAACAGACCTGGCTATTTTAAACAGCAATGCAGAGCTCCTGATGGTGGAGCCCACAAAGGCAATGGGCCAGGAGGAGGTCAAACATCTAGACCAAAAACTGTTTGCCATAAATGTAAGACAGGGTTTCACTGGGTAAATCAGTGCAGAAGTCATCCGTTTTTTCCTGGTGTTGAAAGGAAAAAAGAAGCCTTTCCCTTTAAGGATTGTTGGAAGGCAGAGCTTTCCCTTCTTAAATTCAAAACTCGGGGCTGGAAGATTACTTAGAAATGATTGGAGGTCAGCTGCTTGAGAGCAGACTTAGTTTAGTGTTTATAGGAAGGCAGGCAAGAAACAAATACAAGCCTGTTTGAACGGTAAATAATTTTTTAAAATCCTGAAACATCTTTTGATTTTCTATGTGACTCTTTAAAGTCTTTTGAAATTCTTTTGATTTGGCATGTGAATCCTTTGGTTTGTGTGTGTGATTGTTTTATGGTGTTGAAATCCTGATTTTGTTTGTGATTGAGTTTTTCTGTCCTGGATCTGATAAATAATTGTTTTATAGTCTACTCTCTATTTTCCCTAGTCCTTTGTTGTTGTTCATTCCCTATAATTATTCAGCTTGCTATTGCTGTGTTTTCTCCTTTTCCTCATGTGTTTAAATTACTTTGGCTTGATTTCTTTTTCTTTTTGGGTGTTTGTCTTTCTTTCCTGTGTCTCATATTTGTTTGAATGTTGCAAGCCCCTGTAATTTTGTCTTTCCTTTGTTGTGGAAAATAGGGTGGCTTCAGCTTCTTAATGACTCATTGATAAAGGTGGGGGCTACAACTCTGTTTGAGTTTCTGCTTATTTCCTTGCCCCCTCCCTTATTCCTTAAGCAGGAAGCTCCATGTGGGTTAGTTTTGCATTTTAACATAGCACCTCTGCGGTTTAACTTTTTGAACTGCAACTTTCTCAAGTTACAGGGGTCCTTCAGAGATCTTCTAGGCTGACCCCGTATTATTTCACTCTTATAATCAAATTTCACTTTACATCCTTCTTTTATACAAATGGATGATATTTTAATTGCTGGGCCACAAATTCCTCCCTATTGGCTGAAACATTTAACACAAGATCTAGCTGCATATGGTTTGCAGATAGCACCAGAGAAGATACAGCTACAAGAGCCATTTCTTTATCTAGGTCATAAGCTATTACAAACATATTCGCATCCACAAATTCCTCAGCTAAAGATAGAGGATAAAATTTCCTATGTTCAATTACAGCAACTTTTGGGTTCAATTAATTGGTTGCGACCATACGTGGGTCTTCCTACTAATATGCTTAGTCCTTTGTTTGATGCATTAAGAAATAAGAAAGATCCAGCTGAGGTGATCACATTTACCCAAGCTCATAAAGCAGTCTTCACAAAACTTAATGAAACTTTGAAATTGGTTTGGGTAGATAGATGTCAAGAAAATCTTCCCTTGTTAATGATTATCATTCCAACCGCAAAACAACCTACAGCGGTATTAGCTCAGGAATTCCAACAACAAGGTAAGCCTAAGCCTTCTTTGTTAATAATTGAATGGCTATATCTTTCACATAGCCCTAGTCATACTATCAGTGTTCAAGCACAAATGTATTCAGAGTTAATTTTTAAGGGAAGGGAATGCTGCAAAATTCTTCTAGGTCTCGATCTTGTTAATATAGTAGTTCCCTTGCCATTGAAAGAATGGGAACGCATGGTTAGCTTCTCCTCTCTTTTGCAAGCAGCGCTTACTGATTACGTTGGGAAAGTCTCTTATATTCCTGCAGATCCGTGCCTGCTTGCCTTTAATCAGATAACAATCATAGTTCAGCATGGTATCTCATTAAAACCTTTGGTGAATGCCCTCACAGTCTTCACTGATGGGGGCCCAAAATGAGGCGCAGCTGCCTGGCTTGAGCATGGACAATGGGTTACTAAAATCACACCCCCACAAAAATCTGCTCAGCGTGCAGAAATTGCAGCTGTAATACTGGCTTTGGAAACCTTTCCAACTCAAGACCTTAATATTATTTCAGATAGTCAGTATGTTTGTCAAATTGTCACCTCTCTCCCTGGTGCATATGTTACACCATCTTTGGATGAGGATCTCTTGTCCCTCTTTTTGACATTGCAACAGCTTTTGCATTTCCGAAAGAATCAAATTTATATTGCACATATTAGGAGTCATCAATCTTTCCCAGGTATGCTATCAGACGGAAATGCTGTTGCAGACGCTGCTACAAAGCAGTATGTTTTAGCTGTAACTCCCTGTGAGAGTCACTCTATGTTTCTATGATCAAAATACCAAGGCTCTAGCGAAACAATTTCACATTCCTTTAGACCATGCTAGAGCGATTATACAACAATGTCCTCAATGTTCTCAAATCACCCCATCTCCTTCCATTGGGGTGAATCCGAGGGCTTAAAGCAAATGAACTTTGGCAAATGGATGTAACTCAGTATCCTTCTTTTGCTCCTTGGAAATACCTTCATGTAACCATTGATACTTTTTCTCATTTTATTTGGGCTACTCCTCAGAAAGGAGAAGCCACTAAACATGTTGTTAATCATTGTATTCGAACATTTGCTGTCATGGGCCTACCTTCTACGTTAAAAACAGACAATGGCCTTGCACCGTGATGGCGAACCTATGGCACGGGTGCCACAGGTGGCACGCGGAGCCATATCGGTGGGCACGCGAGCTCAGCTCCAGCACTCATGCATGTGCCAGCCAGCTGATTTTCGTGCCTTCTGGGCCCACCAGAAGTCAGGAAACACACTGTTTCCGGCCTCTGGAGGGGGTGGGGAAGGCCGTTTTTGCCCTCCCCAGGCTCTTATAAAGGCTCTGGAGCCTGGGGAGAGCAAAAAATGGGCCTACCGGGCCCACCATGCCATCGTGTGCCAAAAGCGGGGGGAGCACGGGGGGGCAAGGCGCATAGAATTATGGATGTGGGCACACGTGCATGTGACCCCACCATGCTCCTCCCGTTTTTGGCACGCGATGGCAAAAAGGTTAGCCATCACTGGCCTTGCATATTGTAGTCGCTCCTTTGCTGAATTTTGTGACACATGGCAAATTGAACATCTTTTTGGCATACCTTATACAGGACAAGCCATACTGGAGCATGCACATTTTACATTAAAGTCTGCTTTGGATAAACACAAACAAACAGGAGGGATTCCTATAAGTCTCCCTGGTAAACAGGAATGGTTAAATAAAGTTCTGTTTACTCTGAATCATCTTAATATCACAAATTTATCAACTCCAGTAGATAATCATTTTGGAAGTAGAATAAGTCATCCCCAGCCACAGGTAATGTATGGATTATTGCCTAATCCCGAATGGCATGGACCTGTTCCCTTATTGACATGGGGAAGGGGATATGCTGCTGTGTTTGCTCCTACAGGTGTGGATTCCTGCTAGGTGCATAAAACCATGGAAAGATGGCATGGCACAAAGGATTGAAACATCCGATCCTGAACTTCTCACTCAGCCTGCAGAACCCTCAGCAGGATCGGGACCGAGCACCTCGCCAAGCTCATCAAGTGACCTGGGGACAGATTAAAGCCCTTTCTGTTCAATCCACAAGCTTGCTACAGGAAAAGAATATACCACCGACCCCAGAGAACTTTTTAGTAGCAGCTTTTTCTTGTTTAAATGCTAATTCTATAACCATTGTAATGTGTATTCTTTTTATGTGTATTTTCCCTCCTTGCACGGCTACAATGACTTTGCAACATGGAATTCCAGAACAAGGTCTTTGGGATCAAAATTCCTATATATGGGATGTGCAGAATATCTCTCGATTAATAGGTAAAAATGATTGCTGGATTTGTATGCACGTTCCCCCACATGCCAAAGGCGGACTTTTAATACATGCTGTTCCTTTTAATGACACGAAATGGAAAACTTTCACTTGGAAGGATGGGAGCGTTAGAGACACTAAGACGACTAGCAAGAACACTATCCTAGCCATTGGAAGCAGGTTTCAGGAAGTAGCAACATACTGTTGGGAATTTATCAATAGCACCGCAGCTGGGAGTGCATCTGTGGATGTTGGAAAGTATCCTTATTGTAACACAACATTTATTCTTAGCCCTGTTATGAAGAGAAACAATTCTTTCTTGAATGGTACCCTATATGAACATTTACATAATTTTACTTACTATGGATGTACACACCAGATATTAGGGTGTCCTACAACATGCCCATGTCCAGGACCAACAGATGTTTTAAGGTGTAGTGGGTTGTTCCTTTGTACTGCAGCAGCATCTATGGTCGAACAGACCCAGTCATCAGACGACTTAGCAATTCCGCTTTTAAATAATGTTTGGATGCTATGTGGTAGAAGGGCATATCAACATATTCCTGCATGGTGGTCTGGTCGTTGTACTCTGGGATACATTGCTCCCTCTGTAGTGATATCTGATCATTTACCTAAAGGACGGTTAAGGAACCGTCGAAACATAGATGTTCAAAATCCCATTAATCATTATACTGCAACCATGTTAGCAAGGGGGGTTCTTCCTTCTTTAGGAGTAATGATGAATTACAGAGATTTGCATATTTTAGCAAATTGGACAACTGCATTGTTTAAGGATACTGTCCATTCCCTAAAATTGATCAATGAAGAGATGTCACAAATTAGAGATATAGTGTTGCAAAATCGATATGCATTAGATATCATTCTAGCGGCCAAGGGTGGGGTATGTGCTTTAATTCATTCACATTGTTGTATGTATATTACTGATCATAAGGCAAATATTTCAGTTACGATTGAACACATGGAAAACACGATTGCAGATAATCCAATTGGATCTACTATTCCACAATCTCCATGGGAGTGGTTATGGTCTTGGCTCCCAGTTTTGGATGGGTACGACAAATAGTATCCATTATTATATTAGTCATTATTGCTTTAATTTGTTGTTGCTGTTGCATACAATGTTTGCCTGGGTTATTAGCGATATTTCGTCCAAGAATTTGGCCCTCCAAATCTGAAATTATGTATGCTTGCAAAATCTTAAAAAATTAAAATTAAAATAAAAAAGGAGGACATGTGGAGGTGAGTGTTATCTCAGTGGCTGGCAGACCACGCTGTGTAAACAAGCACTTCCGCAGAGTCTTAATCTCATTAGACCTTATCTCAAGTATGCAAACTCAGGCACGTAGCACTGTGTGACACAGGAAGAGCACGAGAGAAAAACGAGGTGTTCACGTGAAAATCATGAGCCTTCTGTAACCAATCAGTACAAGTAAACGATGATTAATGTTTTGCCATGGTAGCTGTAAAATGACAATAAAAGGGAGCCTTTTGGATGGAGTCAGGGTGCCTTCCCCAAGGTGCCTTCCCACCGAAGGGCCTTTCCGTGAACCATCATCCTGCCTACGCGTCTTTCTTCATCGAAACAACAGATGGATAGATAGATAGATAGAAAGATAGATAGATAGATACATAGAAAGAAAGAAAGAAAGAAAGAAAGAAAGATAGATAGATAGATAGATAGATAGATAGATAGATGGATGATAGACGTGATGGGTGGATGGATGGATGGATGGATGGATGGATGGATGGATGGATAGATAGATGGATGATGGATAGATAGATAAATAGATAGATAGATGGATGGATGGATGATAAACAGACATGGATGGATGGATGGACGGACAGACAGACAGACAGACAGACAGACAGACAGACATAGCAATAGCATTTAGATTTATATACCACTTCACTGCCCCATCATGGCTCAGATAGATAGCGACAGAGAGAGAGATGATATAGATGATAGATAGACAGATAGATTAATGATGGATGGATAGATAGATAGATAGAAAGATAGATACATAGATATATAGAAAGAAAGAAAGAAAGAAAAAGATAGATAGATAGATAGATAGATAGATAGATAGATAGATAGATAGATATGGATGGACGGATGGATGGATGGATGGATGGATGGATGGATGGAAATAAGGAGGAATGAAGTCCGAACAGTCATCAGTGAAACAGCTTGTCAACGGTACTTAGGTGCTCCATCACTGGAGGGTTTCAAGAGAAGTTGGGACAACCAACTCGGATGGTATAAGGTCTCCTGCCTTGAGCAGGGGGTTGGACTAGAAGACCTCCAAGGTCCCTTCCAGCCCTGTGGATTCTATGATTCCACGATCTTGCAGGTTTAACCTCCTTACGGACAACTCCTGTTACCAAGCTCTCCACATAATCAAGAACACGACGAGACCCAAGGTTGAATTCCCCCACAACAACCCCGTTCCACCATGTTATCCAATTATCCCACATTCTAGATTCGGGTAAGAGACGGAACTGCAATACTATCCTGAGATTGCGTCACACGCTAAGCTTCAAGAAAACCGAATTATGATTTAAAGCGATTTTTGACTCTTCCGTGCGAGGCCAGCCAAAAATTGTCTGCGGAAATCTGGATTTTTAAGGTCGGGACCCCAAAATTACAATTTACGACTTTGGAGAATGGGAGTTCTGCTCATAAATTCAAGGATTTTTTTTTTTTGAGCAGGGATTGTAAATTAGGAGAAAACTGGAATGTTCACCTCTCTCTTGGGTTTAATTGTTTCCCATTTCTGGAGCACCTTATTTTTTTTCTTCTGGTTAATAACAACTGCAATGCAATGTCATTTCCTTATCTCTGAAACTGATGTGCGAATCTGAAACCAGAAACTAGAATCCAATAATTTAGAACAGATTTGGGAATCTGACTTGTTTTCTTCTTCTGCCTTCAGCTCTGCTAGGATGACTGAAAACTCATCCTAGATTGCTCTGCAGCCACAAATGGATGTTTGTGCAGGTCGTCCTGGACTTATAACTGGTTTGTTTAGCGACCAATCGAAGTTACAACGGTACTGGAAAAAGTGATTTATTCACAGACAATCTTCGCAGTATCTCCATGGTTGCATAATCAAAATTCAGTCATTTTATTTACAACAGTTGTAGCATCCTGGGACAAGTAATCGTCATTTGAAACCTTCCCAGATGACTTCCGACAAACAAAGTTAGTGGGATAAGCCAGCTTGGGGAATAACTGCTTGATTTGCTTAACAACTGGGGCAAGGAAGGTCGTAAAATCGGGCATGACTCCCTTAAGAACCGCCTTGCTGAGCAATAAAAATTCTGGTCCCTGATCGTAAGTTGAGAACTGCCTGAATTCAGGTGACCCCCAAACTCAGCTGCAAATACCCAGGGGTCCTCTAGAGGGCAGCAAAACAATTTATGTCTCTCTCTCTCTCTCTCTCTCTCTCTCTCTCTCTCTCTCTCTCATGCCATCTAGTGACTGCCTGAAAGTTTTGCAGCCTGGATCTAATTCAGCCTCGCCCAGGTAATCCTTGACTTACAAGAGTTGGTTTAGCGACCATTCAAGGTTACAACGGAACTGAAAAATGTGACCTCTAGGACCATTTTTCACAGTTGTCCTCCCTGTTAGGAAATTTCATCCTAAATTCCAGGTTGCTTCTGTCCTTGGTTAGTTTCCCTCCGTTGCTTCTTGTCCTGCCTTCTGGTGCTAGTTTGGAGAATAGGTTGAACCCCTTTCTTCTTTCAGCCAAAGAGGTTGTAGAAAAAATGCTTTTAAAAGTTAAAAAAACAACCTCTGATGATCGCGCGGCTCAGCTGGGCATGGGGGGGGGGGAGGGCAGGGATTTTTGCTACCGGTTCTCCGAACCACCCACCGCTATCGCTACCGGATCGGGCGATCCGGTCCGAACCGGGAGCATTTCACTCCTGGACTCATACTGGTTCTCTGGCTGTGTTGCCTTTGTGCCATGCCCTGGGTCATCACACAAGCCCAGAAAGCATCAAGGACCACACAGTCCTCCTCCTCCCCCTCTTCTCTCCACAAACTCCACTCCCTTCTAGCACTGATGATGTTCCCTGATTGGGTCATGAAAAGTCTGCAAGAAAACCACCCAACTCATCAAGGACCCCACAATTCAGAATTCATAGGATGCTTCTTGTGGCAACCAAAGCTGATTTTGGCCAATGCTGTGGGTGTGATGTATTAGTAACTCGGTGTCGTCAGCAAGAAAAAAAAATAAAGAAAGAAAGAATTAGAAACTCAAGAGAATTTGCTTTAATTGGGACCTGCATCATGTGTGTAAAGCAAGGAACATTTTTCTCCTTAACATTTTTTTTCGGGTGGGGGGGGTAAGCCTCCTAAGTTCCACTTAGCCAAAGTTCCTCGGGGGTGAAACTTGAGAAGAAGAAGAAGGATGAGATAGAGAAAGAAAGAAGGAACGAAGGTTGGGGAGCTCCAAGAGACGGCGAAAAGAAACCATCTCCGGCGTACGAGAATGGACAATCCCATCTCTGAAGATCTTCTGGAGGTGGGGTTGAGGCCTACTCCTTGGCCGTCTCTCTCCTGACTCTTCCATCACTTTCTCCGGCCGATCTGGGCCATCAGCTGAGCGTTGGTGGCGGCTTTGGCTCTGAGGTTCTTGGCCTTGGCAATGTGGAAGAGGATGTTCATGAGGTTGGTTGGGACGTCCAAGGAAAGAGTGAACTTAGCGCGTTTGTCGTTCTTGGCCTGGTTGTGGGACATCTTCCCTTTGGACTGGGCGAGGGAGACGTAGCGCGTGACGGCCGGGAAAGTCCGTTTCTCTTTCTCTGTCCCCGTGTCTTCCGAGGAGTTGGAGTCTTCTTCACCCTCCAGAGGGACCATGAAGGTCCTCTTCTCCAGGACAGAGTTCTCCGCCATGAGGTCCTCCTTGGCCTGGGAGAGAGCAGAGCTGAGGCAGCTGAAGATGGAGTCGGCGTTGAAGGACCAGCCCGTCTTCAAGGTGGAGAGAACCAGGAGAAGGAGAAGGAGTCTTGAGGGGGTCATCATGGTGCCAAGGAGCCTGCGCCACCAAAGAAGGAGAGAAGGTTTATGAACATGGCCCCTGGGTGAGGAGCTTGGCTAACTTTCTACAGGAGCTGAGTCCATACAGGTAGTCCTCGACTTACGACCACAATTGAACGACCCACGTTTTCGGTTGTTAAGCGAGACATTTGTCCGTTGAGCTTTGCCCCATTTTACGACCTCTCTTGCTAAGGTTGTTAAGTGAATCACGGGTTGTTAAGTGAATCCGACTTCCCCCCCATGGACTTTGCTTGTCAGGTCGCAAGAGGGGATCACATGACCTTGGGACACAGCAACGGTCACAAAGGCAGGCAGTCCTCGACTTACAACAGTTCACTTAGGTGACTGAAGTTACAACGGCACTGAAAAATGTGAGTTACGACCATTTTTCACACTTGTGGCCATGATTTGCATTCGGATGCTTGACAACTGATTCACATTTACGACGGTTGCAGCGTCCCCAGGATCATGTGATCCCCTTTTGCGACCATCTGATGAGCTAAGTCAATTTGGGGAGGGAGCCTGATTCACTTAACGACCGTGTTACTCATTTAACAGCTGCGGTGATGCCCTTAACGAAGGCAGAAAGAAAAGTTGTAAAATGGGATCAACTCACTTAACAAATGTTTCGCTTAGCAACGTAAAGTTTGGGCTCCATTGTGGTTGTAACCTGAGGTACGAACCGGTTGCCAATTCGCTTAACAAGTGTAGTAAAACGGGGCAAAGCTCACTCGACAACTTTCGCACTTAGCAACGGAAATTTTGGGCTCAATTGTGGTCATAAGGCGAGGATTACCTGTATGGATTTTGAAACAGGTGTCCAGTTCTGGCATTTCCCCCTTCCCCCCGTTCTGTCTGCAAGTCCAGAGAGCCAATGTTAAACTTTACATTACAACTCTCAAGATTTTTCCCCCAAGCACCAGATTCAGATAATAAACTCATGTGAATCAAACAAGAAGCATTAGAATAGAATAGAATAGAATAGAATAGAATAGAATAGAATAGAATAGAATGGAATGGAATGGAATGGAATGGAATGGAATGGAATGGAATGGAATAGAATATGGAATGGAACGGAACGGAACGGAACGGAACGGAATAGAATATGGAATGGAATAGAATGAAATAGAATATGGAATGGAATGGAATGGAATGGAATGGAATGGATAGAATAGAATAGAACAGAACAGAACAGAACAGAACAGAAAAAAGAATAGAATGGAATGGAATGGAATGGAAGAATGGAATGGAATGGAATGGAATGGAATGGAATGGAATGGAATAGAATAGAATAGAATAGAATAGAATAGAATAGAATAGAATAGAATAGAATAGAATAGAATAGGAGTTGGAAGGGACCTTGGAGGTCTTCTAGTCCAACCCCCTGCTTAGGCAGGAAACCCTACACCACTTCAGACAAATGGTTATCCAACATCTTCTTAAAAACTTCCAGTGTTGGAGCATTCACAACTTCTGGAGGCAAGTTTATCTCTCCTAGGCATACGAAATGAAAATAATTGTTGCCATTCGGATAATGTCTTTAAAAAAGCGGTATTTTTTAAAAGGAAAAAATACAATAATTTAGCATAGTGGCATGGCCTTTCTTTTTCTTTTTCTTTAATGGAGTCATTATCATAAGTGGATGCGTCTTTGGGTTAAGTGGAGGAGGAGGAGGCATGAAGTATAATGTTCTCAAATGTTCCAGATTAAAATAATAATAAGAAGAAGAATTCCTTCTTGGAGCGTTCAAACGGCTTTTGCAATTATTGGGCGCCACCTTGTGGCTGTCCTCCAGCACTGCAAGTCCATTCAATATGCCATTCAAGAAACATGGTTAGTTTCTGGCCAGCATTCTTGAAGAGTCTGGTCGCCAACTTTTGCCATTGTTAGATTTTATGAAAAAGGCAGATGCTTTTGTGCCTTTTAGTAAACTTTGTGAGTTGGAAAAGATGGCCTCTGACTCATTCAGAAAACAGAATTCATACGCAGGCTATGGCCTACTGAAGAAAATTGAAAAGAAATCAAATGTCGATGTAAGATTTCTAGTAACATTTGTGAATGTCCTGATTGTTCACAAGTTGAATGTGAACTGGCTACTTTATTATCTATAATCTGCTATCTATCTATCTATCTATCTATCTATCTATCTATCTATCATCTACCGACTCTATCTATCTATCTATCTATCATCTATCTATCTATCTATCTATCTATCTATCTATCTATCTATCATCTATTTATTTATCTATCTATCTATCTATCTATCTATCTATCTATCATCTATCTATTTATCTATCTATCATCTATCTATCATCTATATCTATCTATCTATCTATCTATCATCTATCTATCATCTATCTATCTATCTATCTCTCATCTATCTATCTATCTATCTATCTATCTATCTATCTATCTATCTATCATCTATCTATCTAATCTATTTATATTTATTTATTTTTCAAGTCTAGAACATCTTACATTAAATAGAGAAACCCAGATAGTCCTCTACTTACGACCACAAAGGAGCCCAAAATTCCCATTGCTAAGCGAGGCACTTTGATAAGTGAGTTTTGTCCCATTTTAGAACCTATCGGTCGTAAGCGTAAAAAACAGTCATCAGTCACTTTCTCAGTGCCATTGTACGTTTGAGCAGTCGTTAAATGAACTGTTGTAAGTCAAGGACTGTCTGTCGTGTGAAATTAAAACCAGTATCTTAGAGAGGTGAGAAACTCCTTCAAAGATAAGATTTGTTACTTAATACAAATGTCTCACTTAACAGCAGAAATTTTGGGGCCAATTGTGATCGTAAGTCGAGGACTACCCATATCAGGACTCTGCATAGTCAAAACATCAAAGGAGCAAATAAAAGCATTTAAGCAAACTGGATTTCATATTTCTGATCTGGATGATTTTTACTTTTTATCTTGTTTAAACGTCTCCCACTACGGAGTAACGGAGGGTTCCGTGTGAAAGCATTTTGAATTTCATCAGACTTCTGCTCAATCTAGAGTTTTTTCCTGAATTCCCTAAGGATTTCCTTATGGATTTACGAATCTTACCACTTCTTTTGTAAAAAAAAAAAAACCACATATAATTTTAAGGCTTTTTACATCTTTGTTCTGCTCTCCTTCCTCCAGCATAAATTAGTGTGAGAAAAACAGAAGGCATTTGTTAAGAAAAAAGCACTCTCAAAAATTCCTTTCTCCTTCCTTCCTTCCTTCCTTCCTTCCTTCCTTCCTTCCTTCCTTCCATCCTTCCTCTTCCCTCCCTCCGTCCTTCCTTCATTCCTCCTTCCTTCCTTCTCTCCTCCCTCTCTCTCCCTCTCTCCTTCCTTCCTCCCTCCCTCTCTCCTCCCTCCCTCTCTCTCCTTCTTCCTTCCCTCCTTCCTTCTGCTTCTCTGCTTCCTCCCTCTTTCCTTCCTCCCCTTCTCCCTCCCTCCCTCTCCTCCCATCCTCCCTCCCCCTTCTTCCTCCTTCCCTCCTTCCTTCCTTCCTCCCTCCCTCCCTCTCCCTCCTTCCCTCTCCTTCCTCCCTCTTTCGTCCCTCTCCTCCTCCCTCTCTTTTCTCCTTCCCTCCTTCCTTCCTCCCGCTCCCTCTCCTTCCTCCCTCTTTCCTTCCTCCCTCTTTCCTTCCTCCCTCCTTCCCCCCCTCTCTCCTCCCTCCCTCCCTTCTGTTTTAACCTATTGGGCAAATACTGTATCACAAAGGAAAAAAAACGAGAAGGGTCCTTTAAGTCTAAACTCTCTCCATCTCAGTTTGTCTCTCCTGGTTTATTGTAGGCAACGGAGATTCTGGGTTTAACCAGCTTTATCTTTTCTTGCACTTCCAGGTCTATTTTAGACAGAAACAAGGTTTTCACCATCTTACGGACGTCTTAATCAACCTACCTGGTGCCTTCACATCTAATCAACGTTGCTAGCTTTCTTTGACCGCTGCCCATCCAATTGTATTAGAAGCATTTGTCTCTTTAATGAATCTTTAATGAATCTTCTGGTAATTAATTCCGTTTTTTTCTCAACCTTAACTGGCTGGGGAATTCTGGGAGTTGAAGCCCACACCTCCTATAGTTGCTAAGGTTGAAAAACATTGACTTAATCGCTCCGTCTTCTTTTAGCTCTCTGTAGAAGCTCAGGAGCCCTTATAACAAGGAACCTACTGAATTCAGGCCTCCAACAGAGATCCTGTTTTATGCCAACCTTTCAGAACATATTAAAAAAATAGAAATAACATGCATGCCTTAAAAATGTGCATATCTTAAGCATGTGTATAATTTAAAAATAATAACATGCATGCCTTAAAAATTTGCATATCTTACATACCTGTATGTTTATTCTTTTTTAAAAAACAACAACATATACATATCTTTAAATATTCATATCCTAAGCGTGTTACCTAAAAAAATAACATGTATGCCTTAAAAATGTCCGTATCTGAATCATGTGCATACTTTAAAAAAATAACATGTATATTGCCTTAAAAATGTGCAGATCTTAAATATATGTATACAAATAATACATGCACATTCTTTAAACATGTGTTACGTAAAAATAATAATATATGAACATCTTAAAAATGTACATTCTTTCACTAGGTCAAAGTCAAATATTTATTAGAGTCAAAGACCAATATATCTTTAAATATGTGTACACTTTAAAAAAATAACAACATACGCACACTTTTAAAATGTGCATCCCTTAAACATGTACATGTAAAAAAAAATATCATTTGCATGCCTTAAAATGTGCATATCTTAATCATGGGTAGACTTAAAAAAATGATATATGCATGTCTTAAAACATGCACCCTTTAAACACGGGTACAATTTAAATAAATAACATGTGCACACCATAAAAATGAACACGCCTTAAACTTAATGTATGCTTCAAAATAATAACGTGTATAAACCTAGAGAAATTCCTTTAAAATGCACACTGTGGATTACTAGTTTCTTAGAATGAATTTAAAGGACTAAAAACATCCTAGGGGGAAAAGAAGAGAGAGAAAATACTTGTGTTTCCCAAAATTATTTCCCCTGATGTTGCAAAACATCTTCGGATGTCGAGGTATTTCTGGAGCAAAGTCCTGCTCTCTTTGAAACTGGTTTGGGGCAGGAAAATCTCCCCGTTGAAGCTAGTTTCAAGGATGCTCCTTCGAATGTTTCCTCACCTCTCTTTTTGACCCTCTGCTTTGAATAATCTCTTTGGAAATTAACCATTATCGAAACAGAAGCGATTCAGCTAGTTCCCCCATTCCTTTGCACCTCCTTATTTTGGCCAAAAAAAACCCCCAAAATGGGGTACCCCCCTCCTTCCTGCCCCCTTTTAAAGCATCTCGTCCTGCGATGTCTCTTTCCAAAGGTTAATGCGAACGATTAAAGATTGCAAATCAAAAAGCCCGTTCTGCAAACGGCAAACAAACAAACCTCCATCCCTTTGGCAATGCAAACCCCAGCCCCAATCTCGAAAAGGATGTGAATTATTCACCTCCTCTGTTTAAAAATTTACTTCTGGCTAATTAACTTCTATCCCTGCCTCGTAGTTCTGCGATCTGTTCAGGTAACGGATTTCTACTCTTCTCCTCTTTTTTTATTTTTTGCAAAGTTCCCAGGTTTTCCCCTCTCCCTTTAGAAAAGTAGGTGAGCCAAAATTCACTTACCTGAAACCGGGGTTTTTTGGGGGTTTTTTGGAGTGGGGGAAGCCAAGGTGCACCTGCAAGTTCTTGCTCGGTCTTTTAGGTCAAGATTGAAGACATCCCCAGGTGATCCAAAGTTCAGTTTGTCTTCCCTCGGATTCTTTTTTCGAGAAGCTGGCTTGTGTGTTCTCTACGGAAAAACACCTGCTTTCTCCTGCCCAGCCTTGGATATATATATATATATATATATATATTTTACACACACATATATATATAGATAGATATTTATTTATTTATATAGGGGGGAACGGAGAGAGAGAGAGAGATACCGAGAGGGAGGAAATGATACGTTAATGGCTTTATAACGTAAATCCGAAAAGAGACGGAGCTTTGGATGAAGATCGGATTCTCGTTGGAATGAGATAATGTTGGCTAGTAACGTCACTGGGCAGAGATGCCACAGAAATGTGTGTGTGTGTTTTTTGTGGGGTTTTTTTTAGGATGGGGAGGGAATTTTATTACAGGATTTCTCGCCGGTGCCCCTCAAATTATCTATTTATTTTTTTCCCCCTGCTGGCTTAAGAGTCTTGTCAAGTATAACCGACAGGGTCAAGAAACAAAAAGGAAAAAAAAATTGGGGCAAAGATGGTTAGAAAAGATGATAGGGAAACATGTAGATTTTAAATCTGAGCTGTTTTTATTAGGTATAATATCAGGAAAAAAAAAATTAGATAAGAAAAGTATGCATTTAATATTACACGTACTAACAGCAGCGAGGATGATATATTCGCACAACGTTGGAAAAAATGAAGAAACGCCGCGAGATGAAGAGATAATTAAGAAGATTGGGCAGAAATGGATAGACTGACATTGAAGGTTAAGCAGAAAGACACAGAATACGATCAAACATGGAACTTATTCTACCAGCGGTTGGGGAAAAAAAAGGCGCGGAGATTAAGAATATAATTAGTATGGTTAAGCAAATTAAACGCCCAGACAACACGATGTTTATTAAGCGCTAAGAAATACAATTAATAAAAAAGAAATCAATTTTAAAAATTAATAAATAAAGGGTCAAGAGATCAGAGGGTGTTTTCCTAAGATGTAAGACTTGTTTTTTTTCTTAAAACAGGAAAATATACAGCTGGTCCTTACGGCTTACAACAACTTAGGACTTACAACAATTCGTTTAGTGGCTGAAGTGACAACAGCACTGAAAAAAAGTGATTTAGGATTGTTGCAGCATCCCCAGGGGTCATGTCGTGATTTACATTCGGATGCTTGGCCACCGACTCACATTTACGACCATCGCAGGGTGTTCCCACCCCGGGGTCACACGAGATCCCTTTTTGCGACCTTCCGACAAGCAAAGTCGAGGGGGGGGAAGCCGGATTCACTGAACCACCGTGTGACTCACTTAACAGCTGCCGCGATTTGTTTTAACAAGTGTGCCCCAGGAGAAGTCATAAAATGGGGCAAAATTCGCTCCACAAATGTCTTGCTGGAAGGGAGCCCGGAGGTCTTCTAGTCTAACCTGCTGTCTAAGGCGGGAGATCTGATTCATCCCAGTTTTTAGCAAGCTGTGAGAAGTGCATGGCTTACTAGCTAGCTACTTTTTGGTCTACCGATTAACGTACGAAGAACGGTAGCAGGAATTGGGTATGTCTACTTTAATGGAAAGAAGGACCAGGGGTGACATGATAGCAGCCTTCCAATATTTGAGGGGCTGCCCCCAAAGTAGAGGGGGTCAACCTATTTTCAAAGCCCCTGAAGGCAGGACAAGTAGGAATGGATGGAAACTCATCAAGGAGAGAAGCAACCTAGAACTAGGAAGAATTTCCTGACAATGAGGACAATTAACTAGTGGGACAATTTGCCTCCAGAAATTGTGGGAGCTTCATCACTGGAGACTTTCAAGAAGAGATTGGACAATCATCTACAGTATCTGAAATGGTATAGAATTTCTTGCTTGGGCAGGGGTTGGATTAGAAGACCTCCAAGGTCCCTTCCAGAACTAGGTCTCTATAATTCAATGAGACAGATAAGATACATATGATAGATAGATAGATAGATAGATAGATATGATGGATAGATAGATAGATTAAATAGATATGATAGATATAATAGGTAGATATAATAGATATGATAGATAAAATAGATATGATAGATACATATGATATAGATATGATAGATATGAGATAGATATGATAGATTAAATAGATAGATATGATAGATAGAATTAAATAGATATGATAGATAGATATGATAGATATAGCCTAAATAGATAGATATGATAGATATAGATAGACATATATAGATATAGATGTGATAAGATAGATAGATATGAGATAGATATGAAAGATTAAATAGATATGATATAATAGATATAGATATGATAGATAAATATGATAGATAGATAGATGATAGATGATAGATAGATAGATGATAGATAGATGATAGATAGATAGATAGATGATAGATAGATAGATAGATAGATAGATGATAGATAGATGGACAGATAGATAGACAGACAGATAGATAGATAGATGATATAGACAAACAGACAGACAGGTTTTTAAGAAGAGATTGGACAATCATTTGTCCGCAGTGCTATAAGGGCTCCTGCCTGAGTAGGGGGCTGGACTAGAAGACCTCCACATCAAACATGGAGGGTTTCTGTCGACCTCATTAAACCCTACGCCCGGAACAAATTGCTTAAGATTGCTTGCTAATTCTCTCCTCTTCTGCTCTTAATGAATTTGGAAGAGTCAGCTAAGTGGACACTAATGAGCAAGGAGTCAGAAAAATCTCCTTTTTATCTTTTTCAGAGCGGGTGGGGTGTGCAAAACTGAAATAAATCGGAGCTACGAAGAAGTGACCAGAGTGCTGTTGTGTGAGGGATGAAATCAAGATCAAGGGAGAGACTAATACCACTTTATAAAGCCTTAGTAAGGCCACACCTAGAGTGCTGCATCCAGTTTTGGTCCCCATGCTATAAAAAGAGATGTGGAGACTCTAGAAAAAGCGCAGAGAAGAGCAACCAAGAGGATGAGGGGACTGGAGGCTAAAACATACGATGAACGGTTGCAGGAACAGGATATACTATCTATCATAGCTAGTCTAGTGAAGAGAAGGACCAGGGGAGACAGGATAGAAGCCTTCCAATATTGGAGGGGCTGCCCCAGAGAGGAGGAAGGGGGTCCAGCTATTTTCCAAGGCACCTGAAGGCCAGACAAGGAATAATGGATGGAAACTGATCAAGGAGAGATTCAACCTGGAAATAAGGAGGAATTTTCTGACAGTGAGAACAATCAACCCATGGAACAGAAGTTGCCTTCGGAAGTTGTGGGAGCTTCGCCACTGGAAGCTTTCAGGAAGAGACTGGATTTCCCTCTTGTCAGAAATTGTGTAGGGTCTCCTGCTTGGGCGGGGGTGGGTGGGGGTGGAGTGGGAGGGTTGGACTAGATGACCTCCAAGGTCCCTTCCAACTCTGTGATTCTGTTAAGATTCTGTCTGCCTCGGAGGATCTCTGAGGATTCCAGTCCTGAGCAAGGAGTTAGAGTAGAAGACTTCTAAAATCCTTTCCCACCTGATGATTCGGCGGTGGTGGAGGGTTTCATTAAATGGATGCCCGGAACACTCATTTTAATCCGGTTAGTGGTGCTGGTTGGTACAGATAGTCAGTTTATCTTTGCAGGCTTGGGCTATTTGCTGATATTCTGCCCTAGGAATGCGCCCCTTTTTCCACTTTTTCTACGTGTCCTTTTGTCTTTCAATTTATCAGACAGTTCTTTATGCTGGTTTCTTTTGAGAGCTGAAATTCCCCCCCCCCCCACCTTCTTCTTCATTGGTATTGTGCTAGCCTGGGCTTTTATAATTTCACTTTTCAGAATTCCAAAAGTCCTCGGCTTATGACCACAGCCGAGTCCCACATTTCTGTTTGCTAAGTGAAACGTGCGTTAAGTGAATTTTTGACCCATTTTACGACCTCTCTTGGCACCGTCGTTAAATGAATCGCAGTGGTTGTTCAGTGAGCCGCACGGTTGTTAAGCAAATCCAGCTTCTCCCTTGATTTTGCTCGCCAGAAGGTTGCAAAAGGGGGAATCACGTGACCCCAGGGACACTGCGACCGTCATAAATACAACCAGTGGTCAAGCATCTCAATTCTGATCGCGTGATCGTGAGACTGCGACCAAAGTCCTACCCGTGAAAAAGTCCCCCTTTTTTTTAGTGCCGTTGTAACTTTGAACGGTCGCTAAACGAATGGTTGTAAATCAAGGCTTGCTACCTGTGTGCTTTTGGCCCCTGGACTTCGGGACAAACCTAACAACCAGGAGAGGATACGACAACAGTCCTACCCTCCGTCAAGAAGCCCACATCCTTTTTCCAAATGGATTTATTAACACAAATGTCGTTTACAGACTATTTCAGGGGCAGAAACAATCCAGCTCTTTGCCATCTGTACAATTTGGAGAGGGTTTGTCTTTGCTCGTCCCGATGCCACCTCTTTGCTCTGAAGATGGTTACCTTCCTGGGAGAGAAGGGAAAAAAAAACCAAAGAAATTAAAAAAAAAAATTTTAAGCGATCTGGAAGCGCGAGAAATAAATATACAGGAATTGACAAGCTGTTCAAGCCTCCATCCTGAGGAAGCCTGGACCAAAATTCAGGTTTAAGGCAAAGATATACGAGTCTAGCAAATAAGGTAGTAAGCTAGAAACCAGGAGGCGGTGAGTTCTAGTCTTGCCTTAGGCACGAAAGTTGGCTGGGTGTCTTTGGACCAATTACCAGGAGATGGCGAGACTAGAACTCACCTTCTCCTGGTGACTGGCCCAAAGTCACCCAACT
>WNWU01000252.1:0-12455 GCA_012654045.1 Ptyas mucosa
TTATTTCTAAGGCCCAGCTAGGTATCCAAGACAAGGTCCTTTCTGTTGAAGAACTACAATGAGGGACACAAACTGGCATGGAACGATAGACTCACATTTATTATTAGGTAAATTTGGAGCCTCATTTCTTCTCAGCAAGACATAATGTAGGAAGCAATCATGATAAACAATATCATTCAAGGGTTCTCATATGAAATGCCCTTTTACAAGCCAAAAGTCAAATCTAAGTAACATTTAATTTCAAATTATCTCTTGTTACTGCCAATATTTTCTTCCATCAAACTCATGTTTCACTGCTCCAGTTTTCTGGGGCAGGGCATTATCTCACATCAGATCAGTCATTGTGATTTCAGGTGAACTCAATACCTTGGACTTCCTTCCAATGACCAGGAGTGTCAGCATTCCAGAAAACCCCAACCCCGAGTAAAGACACAGAAGCAATCATTTTCCAAAGTTCTCTTTACTAGAATAGGCAGTGGTACATCTGGGAAAACCCGAATCTGAAAGATCCGGGTTTTCCCTCAGTAAGTCAAAACCCCCAAAATCATCCCCTTTCTCCCCAGTCGGTCACATGCTCCAATCCATGTCCGTCCCATCTCGGCCCAGCACCCTGACCATTCCTTCTCCAGATGCTGGATCGCCCTGACCTTGACCGACAGGAAGAATGCTATTATGTCTGCCAACAACCCCTCTACTATTTCCCCCCTCCTACTTTCCCACACATGAGAAGGTGGGAGCATTGAAGCTTCCGGCCTAATATGGCTCCCAAAGCTGACAAGGAGACCTAGTGCTCTATCCCACTGGAATGAAAGGAAACCATGGATCAGAGGTGGTATTCAGCAGGTTGTGACCAGTTCTGTAGAACCAATAGTGGAAATTTTGAGTAGTTCAGAGAACCGGTAAATACTACCTCTGACTGGCCCCGTCCCCATCTATTCTCTGCCTCCCAAGTCCCAACTGATTGGGAGGAAATGAGGATTTTGCAGTAACCTTCCCCTGGAGTGGGGAGGGAATGGAGATTTTACAGTATCCTTCCCCTGCCATGCCCACCAAGCCACACCCACCAACCACACCCACCAAGCCATGCCATGCCCACCAAGCCATGCCCACAGAACCAGTAGTAAAAAATTTTGAATCCCACCACTGCCATGGATAATTATGGTCACATCTGGCCTGCTTAAAACTTTTTACTGACTGTGGTCCTTCCTTTTTAAGGGACACTGTGCCCAGCCAAGACAATCCGAATCTCAAGGCATATTTGCCACAGGGACCAAGGGGGTGTTTTGTTTCCACTTCATTTGTTCAGTCCAAACCTGAACCTGGGGACTGTTTAACAGAATTGCCTTCTCCTTTGCTATTTTAGAACAAGGAACAAGAAGAATTGAATCTATCAGTATCACAATCATCAGCACTTGTGGGACTCTCTCATCAGTTTTATGGTGTTGTATTGTATAGGATTGTATAGCGTGCACAAGAGGGCCATGATCTGTGTTCTGAAAAATTGTCATTCAGTATCTTATGTTGAATAGTGCAGAATCAGCTTAAAACAATAGTCCATATTTTAGCATGTAAAGGAACCTGCCTTCTAAGCAGTCAAAAAAAAAAAAAACCCTGTGAGATTTCTACTCCCCACATTAAATCCTCATGGAAGGTCAACCACCTTGTTGATTAGGCTAAACCAACTTGAAATGGGTGCTCAGGCTTTTGGAAGGGACACCAATATTTCTCCTACCATGTTGAGAAACTTTAGCAATGACAGAGTATCTTCATTGAGTGTAAATCTCTGCTTTTCAAAACTTCCCAGTTGCTCATCAATAGAATCCAGTGAGGGAATAAACATCCAGGTTATGACATTCAGATCTGCTGTTACATCTCCATTTTGGTCCAAGTACAATTTCCGATGGGAAATATTGCAAAACTCATTTTTCTCCAGAAATGAATGGAACTAGAAAAGAAACACTCAGGAAGTTTAAAAGCAGAAACCTTGGTTTCTTATCCCAGGTGGTCTTTTCTTGCAAATAGAGTGAGTTGGGAGAACTAGTGTTACCACTTTCCACGGTAGCAGAAATTTTGAGTAGTTCAGAGAACTGGTAAATATCACCTCTGACTGGCCCCACCCCCATCTATTCTCTGCCTCCTGAGTCCCAGCTGATTGGGACGAAATGGGGCTTTTGCAGTAACCTTCCCCTGGAGTTGGGAGGGAATGGAGATTTTACAGTATCCTTCCTCTGCCATGCTCACCAAGCCATGCCACACCCACCAAGCCACCAGTAATAAAAAAAATTGAATCCCACCACTGAGGTGAAAGCTGAAGAAGCTTCTTGGATGAGAAGTGAAACGTCTTCAAAGAAAAACTAGAAAAAGTACCTTTGGGAGAACCATGACCTGGATGACCGAGAATCTCCATAGAACCATACGAGCTGATTTTACATTATTGTAAAGAGTACATTAAGAGACTCTTACAACTCTTATAGTACAAATCTCCTACCAACACATTTGTATGTTTTCTCATACTATTTCTTAAAGGTTTACTAAAATGTCTGGGGAAAAAAGTCTGAATGGAATGTTAGAGACAGACTCATGCAAAGTTCTACACTTGGAAGAAGTAAAATGAGATGCGAGAAAAGAAGGACAAGGGATAGCAAACATGGTAAGAATACTTCTGAAAATAAACTCAAAACAGTAGTTGACTGCAAGCTGAATGTAAGTCAGCAGTTTGATGCCCATGGAAAGAAGGAAATACACCCATAAAAATCTCAGGAAGTGAATGAAAGAGATCCCTTCTCAAGTATTAGGTCCTCTTGCAGGCATCGTGCTTGGAGTAGACATTGCATAAAACCTGGATCAGTTTTAGGGAAGGGCAAGGTAAAGATCACAGGAGGTTTTTCCTCACCTTGAGGAAAGACGAGGAGAAGAGCCATATTGGCCAGAGGTGGGTTTCAGTAGGTTCTGACCAGTTCTGGAGAACCGGTAGTGGAAATTTTGAGTAGTTCGGAGAACCGGTAGTAAAAATTTTGACTGACCCTGCCCCCATCTATTCTCTGCCTCCCAAGTCCCAGCTGATTGGGAGGAAATGGGGATTTTGCAGTTACCTTCCCCTGGAGTGAGGTGGGAATGGAGATTTTACAGTATCCTTCCCCTGACACGCCCACCAAGCCAAGCCACGCCCACCAAGCCACACCCACAGAACCGGTAGTAAAAAAAATTGAAACCCACCACTGTTCCTCACCCTCCCTTAGAGTTTCATGGATCCTGGTAGGGACTCCCTACCTGCCATGGCTGCAGCCTTGGGACCCCCAACCTCTCTTGGCCTTTTTTGCTTCTCCTCCTGGATTGGGAAGAATATGCAGCTTTCAAGGCATAGGCCAGAGTCCTAATAACACTGTGCAAATGGAGGTGAAATGGGATCCATATACTTCTCCTTTCCTCTCCAGGCTCCAGCGGTGCTTTCTGGGTGCATCTTTTCCGATCCTTCACAGAAGAAATGTGCTTTGAATAAGAACAGTGAAAAGACCGATCTGCAAATTTCATTTCCAAAAATAGATTGGGTTCCAAATCCTCAGGCCTTGCTTTTTCCTGAAAAGCAAAGCTCCAAATACTATGGACATATTTGTAAAGATTCTCCTGTCCCACTACCAAATACTCGATGCTTTCCACGATCCAGACTTTCCCTTCAATCGGTCCTGTCACACTTTCAAATGTTAACTGCAAAGTATGGATTCTGTTCCAAACATTAACAGTTTCTATGTAGTTCACAAAGACATTGATTTGTCTCCACTTAGAGATGGCATCCCTGAGGGGTTTTGTTTGCCCAGTCGCTGAGAATTGTCGTGATATAACAACACAAATTCCATTCCTGACAAGCATAGGAGTAAAAATCCTCATGAAATTCTCTCCCTCCTCTGTGTCGGAAGTAAAAAGACCAATCAAGGTCCACCTGAAATGGAGGAGCAGCTGGATAATTGCTGGATATGTGATCCCTTTTTTGGGGAGAATCCGGTGGAAAAAGGGGAATTGACTTTTATCATTGAGAGCCTCTGAAACAATTGCATCACTGATCTGAAAAAGTAATCAAGAATGCTATGCTATATTTGGGGTCAAATGAAGTTCAAAATACTAGATTTTAATAAATCCAACTTTCTACTCATGAACATCCTAGGATGATACATTATTAATTACACACTGAATCATATTAAATTTATTAAATTATAATTTAATATAAATTATTAAATTATAAAACATATTAAATTAGACATATCCTTGTATCTAGTTGTTCTGCGATGCACTGCTCTATAGCGTTGTTTTGAGGGTAGAAGTTGAAACAATTTATGATCCTCACATCCTGGACATAAATTGTTTCAACTTCTACCCTCAAAACAATACTATAGAGCACTGCACACCAGAACAACTAGACACAAGGACAGTTTTTTTCCTGAATGCCATCACTCATCTTAACTAATTCCCACAATACTGTCAAATAATTTACTAAGACTGTATTACTATTATTCTTCTCTTCCTTCCTAGTATCTATCTCTTCCCACTTATTACTATAATCATGTTGCTTGTAGCTTTCAATTACATTGTTTTTATTTGTTTCCTAGTACAATTTGATAGCTTATTAGTAACCTTGACTATGACTAAGTGTTGTATCTTTTTATTCTTGATGAATGTATTTTATTCTCCTTACGTACACTGAGAGCATATACACCAAAGACAAATTCCTTGTGTGTACAATCACACTTGGCCAATAAAGAATTCTATTCTACAGATTGGTCTAACATGTAGCAACTTCAAACCTCAACCAACAAATGCTCTGTCTTGCACATGGGCCAAAAAAAATATATCAAAACATAAAATACAAATTAGATGGACATGACCTTGTAGATGACCCTCACTCTGTCAAGGACCTTGGAATACTCATTTCTAAAGATCTAAGTGCCCAAGCCCACTGTAACAACATTGCCAAAAAGGCATTAAGAGTTGTTAACCTAATTGTGTAGCTTCTTCTCTGGAAATGTTGTACTACTAACTAGAGCATACAAAACATTTGCAAGACCAATTCTTGAATACAGCACATCTGTCTGGAACCCGCACTGCATATCGGACCTAAATACAATTGAGAGAATACATAGATATTTTACAAGACAAGTTCTCCATTTCTCTAACCACAATAAAATACCTTATGCCACCAGACTCCAAATTTTGGGCTTAGACAACTTAGAATTACGCCGACTTCAGTCTAACCAAAGCATAGTACATAAAATTATCTACCACAATGTCCTTCCTGTCAATGACTACTTCAGCTTCAACTACAACAATACATGAGCAAATAATAGATACAAACTCAAGGTAAACCGTTCCAAACTCGATTGCAGAAAATATGACTTTAGTAACAGAATGGTCAATGCCTGGAATGCTCTACCTGACTCTGTAGTTTCTTCCCCAAACCCCCAAAACTTTAACCTTAAATTGTCTAGTGTTGACTTCACCCCATTCCTAAGAGATCTGTAAGGGGCTTGCAGTGGTGGGATTCAAATAATTTAACAACTGCTTCTCTGCCCTAATGATTTCTTCCAACAACCAGTTCACCAAACTGCTCAGAAAGTTAACAACTGGTTCTCCCGAAATGGTGCAAACCGGCTGAATCCCACCACTGGGATTCATAAGTGCACCAGCGTGCCTACTGTCCCTATCCTAATATTCCATTTTTACTCTTTTTACTCTATTAAGATATAGGATGTAAAGCATAGAACAATAACAAGACCGCATATAAAAATAAAAGAAGAACACAACTTAAGTTAAAAAGAATAAATATAAAGAATGCAAATCATATTTCTACTTCATGTTAGCGGTAAAAGGAACCGAGGCTGTCAAGGAACATGGTGGCTGGACACCATCAAAGTTGACACCAGCCAGAACATAGAGCAACTCAAAGAAGCTGGCAGCATGGAAGCTTCTGGTCCTAATATTTTAATTGGAATGGGGTTTTCTGGAATGCTGACAGAAGCAGTGCAAGATCAGAAGATGTGGAGAGATGTGGTCCATAGAATCACCAAGAGTCAGACATGACTGAATGGATAACATCATCATCATATCATCGGCCTACATATGCAGATCTCAACTGAACTGTTTTTTTTTCAAATAAATATCTTTAGTATATGTTGTTTTTGAGTTCCGACTATACAGGAAATGTAAGTTTTATTTTAATGTAAGGATCAATAATAGGACATTGGTCTATTGTACAGTCCAAGATACTTACCTCTCTCTTCCTTATACAATGAATAAGAATGAATAAGAATGTTATTTATTTATTTTTTTAGCTCTGGAGCTCTGCAAATGTAAACATGTTCTGTAACAGGGATTTGGTTAAATCTTCCCTAACTAACCATTGTGTCCAATTGCTCAAATCTTGAGTAAATATCATCCTAACATATTTTTGCATTGAAATACTTGGCAATTTGGAAGGACCATTTGTAGAGGCTCATCAATTTCAATGTTCCAACCTTAATGAGGTTTCTTTCTCTATATCCTGGATTCTTTGTGCAGTGCTCTTTTTTTTAGCTTGTTCTCCAGTTGTGCAAAACACAAGGAGACCAAAGCTCCTGATACAATAGGTCAGTTGTACAATTGAACAAGCGTTTAATTAAAAGTTTGTTTATTCTACAGTAGTGGTCAAAATTGTGGAAACCTTTTGGGGAAAGTGTATTTTCTAAAACTAGCTAAAACTTATTTTCTATAACACCACTTTTTTTCGGAGTAGTACCATAAAATTATATATCAATGGAAAGATAATTTAATCAAGAATGTAATGCAAGAACTCTTATGAAAGATTTGCTATTAGAATAGCAGTTACAGTATAAAGAAGAAAAAATGAAACATGTAGAAAAAACGAGATATACAAAAATTATCACCATAGAAAAAATGAGATATACAATAATTATCACCATGTCAGTTAATACTTAGTTGGGTAATCTTTAGCATGAATTACGGCCTGACAACGTCTTTATTTATTTATTTATTTATTAGTCCAATTTATATGCCGCCCTTCTCCGTAGACTCAGGGTGGCTTACAATGCATTATAGCAATAGCCTGCATACTTTTATATATATACCTGCTTATTAGGGCTTTCGTCTCCCCCCCCAAATGGTGTTGTTCTATACAAAGCTGGCTTATTGCCCCCACAATCCGGTCCTCAATTTACCTGCCTCGAAAGGATGGAAGGCTGAGTCAACCTTGAGCCTGGTGAGATTTGAACTCGCACTAATTGCAGGCAGCTGGCAGCTAAGTGCTAGCACTTAACAGCACTTAGTCCTCTGCACCACCGAGGCTCCTTATGGAGTGAACCAAGTCTTTTAGTTCTGCAGCTGTTATAATGTGAAACCAAAATTGAATGATTGCTTCTATTAACTGGGTTTTATTTCTGGGTCACTTCTGACTAAGAAGTTTCTTTAGTCTGCTCCATAGATTTTCAATTGGGTTAAGGTCTGGGCTATTCTCAGGCCATTCCAGCCCTGGAATAGGATTATCTTGAAAACCCCCCCCCCCAAAGAAAGAAAGAAAGAAAGAAAGTGGTGTTATCAGCCATCAAACCTCTAAAATACACTTTTCCCAAAAGGTGTTCACAATTTTGGCCACTACTGTAAAAGACAGAATTTTGGCATTCTCTCCTTTTCCATAGCTTTAATAGTTTAAAGACTATTAAATATACTTCTGGATTTTAGATAAAGAACAAAGGACATACATTCTGAAATCAATTCTGAGGGCAGCAGCTGAAATTCTTTTATCCACCTATAAGATACATCTCAGATTTGGTGATTTTGTTCTAGTAGTGATATATTTTAAGTACTAAATATCAGCTCTACATAAGAGCATTTCAGTAACTTTGGCATTACATTGGGGTATGTTATGGGTTTTGGTTTTTTTTAATTTAAGCAGCAAATTCACTTAAACCCTTGTTCTAAATCAGCTCCTTTGATGAAGGAGGAAGTTAGATCCAGTCTCAGAAAACTACTCCTAGATTAAAAAAACAAACAAATATGTTAATTCACTCTATTGGTTTATCATCAAACATCCATTTATGGCTACGGTGTCATTTCCAAAGACCATAAATTTGATTTTTATTTACTAATAATCTTAGAATTGACAGAAGAGAATATTTGTAGCTCAAAGTTGAAACGTGAGGTACTAACCAAATTACGTAATTTCATCTATGCTAGTAGGGAATGGGGTTTGCTTACATTTTTTATTCTTGGCCCAGTCAGTGTAGAAGTACCCTTGCTAGCTCCTTGGCCGGACATTATTTAGACAACCACAAACATGCTACAGCAACGCTGAACATCAGAAAAAGGAAACAGTTCATCTATACAAGGTTTTCCAACGAAGTAGATGTACAAGCAAACTTTTCTTTGGAAGTTTGGAAGAACTTTCATCCAAAAGTTCTTGATCATCCAATCTAATATAACACAACTAACACAAGATGTGAAAAGGATAACGCTGCTTTTTATCAAAAAAAAATCTCACCAACAAACTATTACAACCACATGATATCATTGTATCAACTAAAGTTGGTTTCTTGCCAGCCGAACGATTGCTTGGTTCCACCAAAACATTCTAGGTAAAGAGTCATCTACAACATAGAGTGTAAGGACCACAACAGCCTCTATGTAGGAGAGAGAGGCAGAAGGCTAGCAGAATGCATCTATGAACACCAATCAGCAGTCAGAAGACCCTTTGATTGGACACAAAGGCTCTCCTCACCTTCACAAGTGTGCAGCAGAAGCACCCAAAGCAATGGGGATGGTATCATAAGAGGATATGTCTACTTTCCCCCCTCCCCAGAGTCTACTCCAATCCATGGCCATGATACCAATGAAGGCCATGGTGAAAAGCAGCTCTTGAATTACATAGACAAAATATGGCTGGATTTATCGGTCACCCACCATTGCCCAACCCTCTTTACCAGATAGAAAAACACACACACACACCTGTGGGACTTTGTAGGTACCTACTAATGTTGACATCTGAATGGAGATTTCCCTCTTAGCTCCATCAACAACAGCCAGAAGGTTTTCCTTCCTTCCACAGCTGTAGTTGGGAACATTGGCTTGTCCAGTAGAGAGAATGTCCAGCAAAGCATCTGAAGTGCCAAGGGTGCTGGCATAGTTGTCATGGATGTTGTAACCAAGCGTGAGATTGTGCAGAAACTGGGGGTTGCTGTTGACCATTTGAATGGCAAAAATCAGGATTAGCTGTTTAAAATAACTTGTCCTACTGTAAAAAATGTTCATGTTATTACCATCATGATCTACAGAAATAACAAATTTATTTTTTCAGTTTAATCCTCTTTTTCTTCACAAGCCTACTAAGTTTTACACCAATATGGATCCAAAGCCAAAGGCAAATAATAGCCACACATCAGCAGGTACTTTTTATGGGCATTGAGAAGATGGGATAGAGATTGTCCTCCATCATGGTTAAGAATCATAAATACATTATTATTTCTACCAGCCCTAACAGTCATCTGTAAACTGTATTCAATATCATTCAATCATTGAAGTAGAACTACCATAAAATGGAGAGTATATTTATAAGTGATCCAGAAAAGCAACTGCAAAAAGAACTCATCCTCTATTCTTTTAAGGATCAGGCATTAAATACTGATGTAATGACTGGTTATATAAATAGGCAAATGAGGTGGCAGAAGAATCTGAAAGCCTTTCAGTCACTACTTTAAACCAAACTTAATATATGAGAATGGATACATATTTTGGACATGTTTCAGGTTTTATTTGCCTCGTGTTTGGATTTGAGTCTCTTCCACAATAGAAGACAAAAGAGGGAAGCTAAGATCATCAGAATGATTCAAGAAATTAGACATGTCCTGCAATATCAATAAGGAGTAACTGAAATCAAAAGAAAAGAAGGCTGTTAGGACTGTAAATAGAGGGAATGAAACTCCATCAGACTGAATAACTTACGAGCAAGACGGACTAGAAGGAGCCTTGTTGAAAAGCAATGTTCTAGGTGATAATGTTGTTTCGGTGGTGACTATGCCAATGAAATGGTCTCCTGGCCTGTAATAGTTCCATGGTTTTTCCCCATCCTGGATCTCAAAATTCAGTGGGCATTTCATTCTAAGATTCACAGAAACTGCCTGAGACACCAGCAGCATTAGAAGCAGAAGATCCATAACTTATAGGGCTGAATCAATCCCTTTCCTGTTTCTAAACATGAACAACAAGAAGAGTTAGAAGAAGTCAGAGCACCTTCACTTTCCTGATTCAGACAGAAACAAACCAATCTTCACATGGAAAGGAAAGAAAGGTACATTCAAGAGCACAATCTCTGCCTGTCCCTTAAGTTGTGGCATATATCATAACCTGTGATATTTTTTCTTTCTCTGATGCAAGATCCCTTTTATATTTCTTCATTCTGATGTTTATGTCAAAGGCAAGAAGTAGCAGAAGAGGCCTCAAAGACCAGAATTATGAAAATTACAGTGAGAAGAAACTTCTCCTCTTGGGAACCTGAACTCCTTTCTGGGCCCCACATTGGAAAGGGACAGCTGCAGAATTTTATTATCTTAGTGGAAAATCACAAATCCACCCCTGTGGGCAGTGTTCTCCAATGGTTGTGGACTTTTCTGTCAGGACATGCCCAGAGAGTGATGCTGGAGGAAGATAGTTCCTCTTATTTCTGCTTTCCACGACGAGTACATCATTTCCATCATTTCTCTAATTTCCTGAGTCATTTTGTTCTTTCTGTGTTAATATTGTTCCAGTTTTAAAAGTTCTGTTGTTTCCTTTTTTTTTCTAAAGTCAAGCCACTTGCAGACAAAGCAATCCTCACCAAAAGTTCTCACTACGATTATCACTGATGCAGTTCAAAATTTTCCAAAACAAAGATTCCAAATTGCAATGCTCTTTTTTCTCCTGAAGATGTCTCTCTACAATCCACAATTCTCTTAATTGTTTAACAAAATGTCCATTTTGTATCAGTCCTCATTCACAGTCTAGTTTCTTTTTTCTTCTTTTTAACTTTGGAAATACCAAATCAATTTTATAGTCCAGTCCAAATTAAACAAATACTTTTCGCTCTTTTTCTTTTTTCTTTTTCTTCTTTATTTTATCTTTAGGTATACAGCACTTCTGTTGTAGGGCTTAATATCTAATTATCTTTTATTCTTCTTAGCCTTCAAAAAGAAAGGATCTATTTATTTTCTTTCCAATCCTTTAATCAAAATTAGAGTTACTTCTTCTAATTCTTAAAATTTTCTAGATAATTTTATTCAAAAGTCAATTTTCTTTTCGAGTTTTTGTTCCTTTAAATTCTGCTTGCATCCTCTTTTTCTCCCCCCATGCCTGTTAGCCGGTTGGGGGGATTGGGGGTGGGAGGCACCGTGCTGCGGTGGTTCTCCTCCTATCTCTCTGACCGGTCGCAGTCTGTGTTGGCAGGGGGGCAGAGATTGAGCTCGAGGCGCCTTGCTTGCAGGGTGCCGCAAGGGTCGGTCCTCTCGCTGCTCCTGTTCAACATTTATGTGAAGCCGCTGGGTGAGATCATCCGTGGTTTTGGGGTGCGATGTCATCTGTACGCTGATGATACTCAGCTGTACATTTCCACCCCAGACCACCCCAATGATGCCCTCGAAGTGATGTCCCAGTGTCTGGAGGCCGTGCGGGTCTGGATGGGGAGGAACAGGCTTCGACTCAACCCTTCCAAGACCAAGTGGCTGTGGATACCAGCGTCCCGATATAGCCAGCTAGTGCCATATAGGGAGCTCGCAACTTGGGCATCCTCCTGGACACACGGCTGTCTTTAGAAGAGCATATGACGGCCGTGGCCAGGAGGGCTTTTTATCAGGTTCGCCTGATATGCCAGTTGCGCCCCTTTCTGTATCGGGACTCCTTATGCACGGTCACTCATGCCCTCGTTACATCTCGCCTGGACTACTGTAATGCTCTCTACATGGGGCTCCCTTTGAGGAGCACCCGGAGGCTCTAACTGGTTCAGAATGCGGCCGCGCAGGTGATTATGGGAGCGACGGCGCGCTCCCATGTAACACCTCTCCTACACGAGCTGCATTGGCTCCTGTTGGTCTTCTGGGTGCGCTTTAAGGTATTGGTTCTCACCTTTAAAGCGCTCCATGGCTTAGGGCCAGGGTACTTACGAGACCGCCTGCTGCTACCGATAACCTCCCACCGGCCAATTCGCTCTCACAGAGAGGGCCTCCTCAGGGTGCCGTCAGTCAAGCAATGTCGACTGGCGGCCCCCAGGGGGAGAGCCTTCTCTGTGGGGGCACCCGCCCTATGGAATGAGCTACCTCCTGGAATAAGACTGATCCCGGACCTTCGTACCTTCCGCAAAGCCTTGAAGACTTACTTATTCCAGCAAGCCGGCCTAGCTTAAATGGTTTTAAATTGGGATTTTGAATTTTATAGATTTGGGGTTTTAAATT
>WNWU01000253.1:0-41179 GCA_012654045.1 Ptyas mucosa
TGAATGAGGGGGATAACTGTTGCATATATGGTGAGCAGAAACAAAGAAAAGAAGGAACAACGAATGTCAACATTGGAGAAGCTGACTTCCGCTGTTGCCGTCAGCTGTTGCAGACGGTCCTTTGAAGACCGCCAGCCCGAACGCCCGTAAAAGAGCCGTTTCGGCAATTGAAACGGCTCGAAAAACTCCGAGACCGCAAAGGGCTTGTGAGGAGAGCCGGCGGCTGCAGGTAGAGTCCCCTGTGAGACCCCCAGAAAGCTTTTCTTGCTTCTGGGGAGTTAACAGGGTGGGACTCCCTATTCACCCCGCTGAAGCTCCGGACGACTGGGAAACTCTGCTTTAAAGCAGAACAAGACAGCGCGGCAGCATTACCAATAACAAAGAAAAATAAGGAAGATTTCAAACTTCTCACTAAACAGCAAGTATTGGAAGCTTTTTGGACTATTTTAAAGAGTTTTTAAAGTGAAAGTGATTTGGCTTTGAGGAAAGGGGAGGAAAAAAAATGGCGCCTGTTCTTAGTTGAGAGAGCTGAAAGCGAAAGTAATTTGATTACTGTATCCGGCTACATTTTAAAGTAACAAATCCGGCTGGAAGCGGCAGAAGTATCCAAAAAACAAAATAACATAAAATAAAAATACCAATTGACTCTTATAGACCTGATTGAATCTGGAGAACTTTTTGGGAAAAGTTGTTAGAGTCTGTGGAAAAGGAAGATCTTTAAGAGGTAAAATGGCAACAAAGCAACCAGGGGGGGGCTCCCCCACACATAAACAGAAGCAGCCTCAAACAGCACAGTTGCAATCTCAGACAAAGGAAGAAAGCCAATATGATATTATTATTAAAGAAATTCAAAGATCAGAGAAGGAGGTTAAAGGAATGTTTCAAGAGAAATATGATTCACTTAAACAAGATATTCAAACAGTGGTTAAAGGCCTGTCTGAGGTAGCGCTGCAGATTAATAAAAAAGTGGAGAATCTTGCCTCAGAGATGGAGACCAAATTCAGAGCTTCTGACTCAAAAATTATAGAAATTGAAGAAGTTACACAAAAAATGCAAAATGAGATTACTATGATGCAATTTCGATCAGTGGAATATGCTATCAGATTGAGAGGTGTAAAAGAGAACACCAGGGAAGATCTTAGGAAAATTTGTGCAGAGGCTTTGGCAGTTATGTTGAAAGTGGAACCAGATCTGGTTTTGTGCAAGATGGACAAGGTCTACAGAGTTAATTCTCGGGTGGCGGTACAAAGACAACTGCCTAGAGATGTGGTTATATATTTTACAGATAGAAGAATGAGAAATGAAATTCTGCAAAATTCTTTTGTTACAACAGTTCAAGTTGATGGAAGTGAGATTGGAGTTTTTAAAGAACTACCGCCTAAAATGTTAAGAGATAGAAAGGATTTTGGATTTTTGGTGACAGAATTGAAAAGACAGAACATACAATTTAGGTGGGATGCCCCAATAGGTATAATACTCAGGCTGCGAGGAGTGAGATACCGCCTTAATACTATTGAAAAAGCAGAAGAATTTTATTACAATGTTTTGAAAGCGGGTTCTCCTCCTCCACGCACATCTTCACCAATAGATAAAGAAGCTCAACTACAAGCCGAGATTGATCAAGAAACAGAAGCACAAATAAGGCAGTCGCAAAGGGAGGCAAGAGAATTAATGGGAGCAGTAGGTGGTGTTGTGGTTGATCCTTTTGCACCATTCGAAGCTTCTCCTTTGGAAGAAATGTCTAAAACTATCACAGAGGAGGCGATGGCTTTGGAAGTAACAACATCTAAAGTGGAAGAGCAACGCATAACCAGAGCAATGTCTAAACAAATGAAGCAACAGCAGCAAGAATATAGTAAGCCACAGCGTGAGAAAAGAACCAAAGATAAACAGCAAGCTGAAGTCATGGGAGGAGCTAAACCGAAGATTCCTACTGTAGGAGAGAATCTTCAACAATTGCTCTCAAAACTTCAGACAGGGTCAAATGGCACTTAAATTTTTGTCTTGGAATGTAAATGGATTGAATTCTCCGCAAAAAAGAAGGAAGATATTTCACTATTTGAGACAATTTCATAATGATGTTATCTGTTTACAGGAGACTCATGTAAAATTGCAAGATCAGAAATACTTGATAAATTCAAAATTGGGAATGCAATTTGTTGCTTCAAATCAGGAAAAGAAGAATGGAGTGGTGATATATATAAATAAGAAACTTGTAGCAAAAATTATAGAAGCAGATAAAGATGGAAGATATATTGCAGTTGAAGTTATTACAGATGTTGGACCAATTTTGTTGGTCGGAATATATGCCCCAAATCAACAGCAGGAAACTTTTTACAAGCTACTTCATTTAAAAATTTTGGATTGGGACTATTCAAACACTATAATAATGGGCGATTGGAATGGAGTAATCCAACCTAGATTGGATAAAAAAACCACGGCCAAAATAGGGAATAAATTACCACAAGCTTTTTTTGAACTGAAAGAGGATTTGGAATTGAAAGATATTTGGAGAATTCGAAACCCAAATGAACTGGACTTTACTTTTTACTCAGACAGGCACAAATCCTTTTCCAGAATAGACTTTTTTCTCTTAACTTCTAATCTACTCTCTAAAGTAAAGAAAATAAAGATATTTCCTAGGACTTTGACTGACCACAGTCCGGTCTGGATGGAAATCGAGATGGGTAAAAGAGAAAGAAGATCCTGGAGAGTAAATGAGAATCTATTTAGATATGAAAAGAATATAATTGAACTCAAAAAGCATTTAAAGGAGTTTTTTAAATTTAACCTGAACAAAGGCACCCCTATTGAAACAGTTTGGGATGCAGCTAAAGCATATATGCGGGGAGTACTAATTCAAATGAATTCTAAACACAGGCAAAGTCAGCAGAAGAAAAGACTACAATTGGAATCTGAGATAAAAAAGAAAGAACAACAATTGATACAAAAACCAACAGACGGAAAATTGCAAATGGCTATAAAACTTCTGAAGGATCAATTTCAAATGCTTATAGCAGACCAAACGGCAACTAACTTACAATTTGCAAAGCATAATACTTTTTCCAATGCTAACAAACCGGGCAGGTGGTTGGCGTATACTTTGAGGAAGCAAGCATCGACACGAATTATTGATAGTACTGAATATGCTGATAAAGAAGTTTACCAACAAGATCTAATTAAAAAAGCCTTTTTGGAATATTATACTAAGTTATATGCTAAAGATGACATACAGAATATTACTATAGATGAATACTTGGAAAACAAGAGAGTTTCAAAAATTTCAACGAGCCAAAAGAAAAGTTTGGAACAACTGATAACAGTGGAGGAGATCAGTTTTGCTATAAAACAATTAAAAACAGCTAAAGCTCCAGGGACGGATGGCTTAACTGCAATTTATTATAAAACTTTACAAGAAGAAATGATTGAGCATCTTAAAGATTTATTTCGTAATATACAACTAGGAGGTAAGATACCTTCCTCATGGAAAACAGGTTTTGTTTCATTGATTCCGAAAGAAGAATCAGGTCCTAAGAAACCAGAAAATTATAGACCAATATCTTTATTAAACACAGACTATAAAATCTTTGCAAAAGTACTAGCCAACAGATTGATGCCAGTTATTCAAAAGATAATTCATCATGACCAAGCAGGATTTATTGAAGGCAGATATATGAAGGAGAATGTTAGGCAAGTTATAGACTTAATGGACTATCTAGATAAGAATAAACAGATCTCTGCAGTGCTGGTTTTTTTGGATGCGGAAAAAGCCTTTGATCGAGTGAATTGGAACTTTATAATTAAGACTTTGGAAAAAATGGATTTGGGGGAGCGGTTTATACAAGCGATTGGTGCAATTTATCAAGAGCAACATGCACAACTTATTATCAATGGATGCTTAACATCGAATTTTAACATACAAAAAGGCACCAGACAAGGTTGTCCATTATCCCCGCTATTATTTATTTTAACTTTAGAAGTCTTACTCAATGCAATACGGGACTCGAATTCCTTGACTGGAATAGTTATAAGACAAAAGGACTATAGAACTAAGGCATTTGCAGATGACCTGGTTGTTACCCTATCACAACCTATGAACTCAATAATCCAGATGAAAAATATTATAGAAGAGTATGGCATGGTATCTGGTTTCAGGTTGAATCAGAAGAAAACTAAAATGATTGTCAAAAATCTGACAGAGAGCAAAAAAAAGGAACTGGAAAGAATGGCAGGCTTCGAGACTGTTTCAAAGGTCAAATATTTAGGAGTACAAATCACAGACTCCAATGCTAAACTGTTTCAAAATAACTATGAGGTTCTGTGGCAAAAGATACAAAAAGATATGCAAAACTGGAAGAAACTGCAGTTATCACTGCTTGGAAGAATATCAGCAGTAAAGATGAATGTTTTACCTAGACTGATCTTTTTATTTCAAATGATACCGGTGCTTAAATCAGACAAACCATTGCTAGAATGGCAAAAAGGACTGAACAAATTTATTTGGAATGATAAAAAGCCAAGAGTTAAATTGAAAATAATGCAAGATATTCGTGAGAGAGGTGGTCTCAAACTCCCAAACCTTCGACTATATTATGAAGCAACTGCATTGATACAATTGGTTTGGGAAAACTAAGACTGACTTGTTGAATATAGAAAGCCATGACCTGGTTTGGGGTTGGCATGCATACTTATTTTATGATACCAAAGTGGATAAAGTGTTTAACAGTCATTTACTTAGAAATGCCTTGCTGAGAGTCTGGAGAAGGCACCGAACTAATTGGGATTATAAGATTCCGTTTTGGCTGGATCTCGCTGATACCATGTGGAATACAAATATTAAGTCACTCGGGGGGGTTTTATATAAAGAGTTACTTTACTTTGAAGAGGGCAGGTGGCGATTGAAGACTTTGGATATGCTGTTGGAAGAAGGGAAATCGTTGACTTGGTTGCAGTACAATCAATTACAGATGAGATGGAAAGAAGATCAACAAACTGGTTTAATGGAATATGAAGTAGAATTGGTTGAACAGATGAAGCGGACAGGTCCAATGCATATTAAGAGAGTTTATAATGTTTTGTTAGAAAGAGACTCAGAAAATGAGCTAGTTAAAGATTGTATGATTAAATGGGCACAAAATTTCTCTCAACCAGTTATGTTGGAAACATGGGAAAAAATATGGGTTCAGAACGTTAAATTTACACAGTCACAAAACTTACGAGAAAATTTTTATAAAATGTTTTATAGATGGCATTTAGACCCCAAGAAATTGTCGTGCATGTACCCTAATGTGCAGCCAAAATGTTGGAGATGTGATTGTTTAGATGCTACATATTATCACATCTGGTGGACTTGCAGGGAAGTGAGGGCTTTTTGGATAAAAATCTGGTGGGTTATGCAAAATGTTTTAAAGAAAAAAATACAATTTTCTCCGCAATTTTTCTTATTGGGTATAGTTAAAGATTTTACATTGGGTGAAACTAAATTGATTTTGTATATGGTGACAGCAGCTAGGTTATTGATTGCCCAACATTGGAAGAGTGATGTTTTACCGACGGTTGATGAATGGACCCAGAAGATGGCTGGATTTGCAGAAATGGCAAAGGTTTCAGCTTTTTTAAAGGATCAGACGCATGAGAAGTATATACAGGAATGGAAATTATGGATTGAGTATGTACAGAATAAGTATCAGACTAGAAAATATTATATCGCTTTTAGCTGAGATGACTATGTTAATATGTTAGTAAATATAGGAAAAAAGATATGGAAGTTTGAATAACATATATATTGTTTGGGAATATTAATATTGCATATAATGGAAGTCAAGGGGGGGAGGGAAGAGGGAGGAGGGGGAGGGTTAGGGTGGGGATGGGAAGGATTTATATATTCTTTTTATATGTATTCTACATTTGTGGTTAGGGAGGGGGGGGGAAAGGGGGAAAAATTTGTATTGTTAAAACTTTTTCAATAAAAAAAAAACATTGGAGAAGCTGAAAAAATTAGAATTATCACTTCAGAAAGATCCCCAAAACAGGGAAATTAGAAAGGAAATGGAGTTAATGAAACATAAAATTAATATACTACAACAGGAAGAAATGATAAGGAATATAAAATTAGCAAAACAAAACTATTTTGAATCGGCAAATAAACCAGGGAGATGGCTTGCCTACAAATTGGAAAAAAAAAAGCTAAAAAATTGGTACAATATTTATGAGACGAGCAAGGAAATTTGCTCCATAGAATTGAGGGGGGGGGGGAATATTATTCTAAATTATTTTCAAATACTGCATAGTCAAGAAAACATTAAAGAAGAAAATATTATAAATTACCTAGAGGAGAGGAACTTGCCAAGTATAACAGATGAAGATAGGGAAATGTTGAATGGGGAAATTACATTAACAGAGTTAAGAGAGGCAATTAAAAAATAGAAAAATAACAAAACACCAGGGACAGATGGAATTCCGGAGGAAGTATATAAAAAATTTCAGGAAGTTTTGGAAGAAATTATGTTGGATATATATAACAAGGTATTAGAGAAAGCCAAAATGCCAAAATCATGGATGGAGGCATATATAGCATTAACTCCAAAGGAAAGTACAGACAATCAATTCATTCAAAACTATAGGCCAATCTCACTGTTAAAGGCCAACTAAAAAAACCTGGCAAGAATAATAGCAGAAAGACTAAAAAAGATATTAAATAAAATAATTCATTCGGATCAAAACGGGTTTTTACCCAAACGACAAATTAAGAACAATACAAGGATTATCATGAATATTCTAGAATACTATGAGGCTCATCCAGAAAAAAAATTGGCAGTAATAATGATAGATGCACAAAAGACGTTTGACAACTTGAATTGGCGGTTTTTAATTAATCAATTAATCAGGATGAAATTTGGCGAAAAATTTATAGAAAGGATTAAGACAATCTATTCTAAGCAAACAGAAAAATTATGGTCAGTGGAGATCTTACAGAAGAAGTCGATATAAACAAAGGGCTTAGACAAGGCTGTCCATTGTCCCCCTCTTATCCATCCTTTCATTGGAAATATTTTTGGCACAGGTAAGGGGAAATAAGGAAATAAAAGGGTTAAAAATGAAAGGAGAAGAATACAAAACAGGGGCCTTCGCAGATGACATGGCATTTATATTAGGGGACCCTTTGGAAACAGGAGAAAAACTCCTGCTAGAAATAGAGAAATTTGGAATAGGAGCAGGCCTGAAAACAAATAAAAACAAAACAAAGATAACTACCAAGAATCTCACGCAAGGCCAAAACAAGAAATTAGAGGAAAACCTAGGAATTCAAATTGTCGAAAAAGCAAAATATCTGGGTATTTGGCTCACGGCAAGAACATCTTCAATAAAGGAAGACAATTATTTAAAATTATTGCAACAAATTCAAAAAGATTTAGAAAATTGGGCAAAGCTACAAATTTCTTTGATTGGGAGAATCGCCACAAAAAAGATGAATATCTCATCTAAAATGTTATATTTGTTCCAAACAGTACCTATAAAATTGGGGAAAACCTTTTTTGACAAATTGAGTAAAATTATTAGTAAATTCATATGGCTAGGGAAAAAGCCAAGAATCAAAATTAAAATGTTACAAGATGCCAGAAGTAAGGGTGGCTTTGGCCTTCCAGACTGGGAACTGTCCCATCAGGCAGAATAATGCCATGGCTCAGGGAATGGATAAATCTAAAGAATGGAAGAATTGTAACAATTGAGGGCCATGACTTGTAGAAAGATTGGCATGCCTTTATTTGGGATGGAAAAGACAAAGCCCACAAGTATTTCCAGAGGCATCAAATGAGGGAAATACTATTAGCAACTTGGATGAAAATTAAAAGAAACTTTTATCCAAAAATCCCAAGATGGGTGTTGACAATGGAAGCCTTGGTCTACCCTAATTTAATTGATCTTGACATAATAGTAACATATAAGGAATTGTTAGATGGATTAGGGAATTTGAAATCTAGAGAAATATTATTGGATGAAGGAATTAAAATTGATTGGTGGTCCTATTTACAATACAAACAAAATATAAAAAAGATTTAGAAGTATATGGATTCCAAACTGACCAACAAGAAATGGACAAAATATTAACAGGGACCAATCAGAAAATAATTACCAAAATATATAAATGCCTCCTTCAATTCAAAATGGAGGAAGAAACGGTAAAGGAAACGATGATAATTTGGGCGAAAAACTTCACGTATAATATTGAATTAGAGTATTGGGAAAAATGATGGGGAACAAATTATAAAATGATGTTGTCGGCCGCCTATAAAGAAAATATTTATAAAATGTGTAATATAAAAATGCCATGGTATCTACTCTTTGGAACCATTATTTCCTGAGTAATTGAATTGGCCAGATCTGTTGAGATGGTTCCCCTCCTTCTCCTCTGGATTCCTCCTCCAAAGGATCTATGATTGATGGATCCATATCGGGACCCCCATACCTGCCACGGCTGCAGCCTTGGAGACCCCAAAGTCTTTTCTCCCTCCTTCCTTCCCCTCCTCCATCTGGAGGAATAAGCGGCATTCAAGGCCTGGGCCAGAGTCTTCACGAGACTGTAATATTGATATTGATTTGGGAGCCTTCCTCTGTCCCTTTTCTCCTGGGTCTCCAGTGGGGCTTCCTGGGTGCATCTTCTGCGGCCTTTGACAGAAAAGACGTTATTTGAAAGAAAAAAATGGAAATAAGGATCTTGAAATTTTCCTTCCACAAAGAAATGGGGTTCAAAGGCAGAATCCTTTGGCCTTTCTTTTTTCAGATAACCAAAGTTCCAAATACTATGGATGTATTTGAGAAGTCTATGCTTGTTCATTTTATACCCTGCAAAATTTGTGAGGATCCAGACTTTCCCTTCAATGGGTCCTGGCAGACGCATAAATGTTAAATGGAAAGGAAGAATTCTCTCCCAAATGAAATCAAATTCCATGAAGTGAACAAAGACATTGACTTGTCTCCACTTAGAGAGGGAATCCCTGAGGGCTGTTGTGTATCCAGTTGTTGAAAACAGTTGTGATATAACCACACAAATTCCACTCCTGACAAGCATAAGATGAAAAATCCTCATGAAATTCTCTCCATTCTCTGTGCCTGAAGAAAAGAGGCCAATCAGGATCCATCTGAAATGGAGGAGCAGCTGGACAATTGCTGGGTACTGGAATCCTTCTTTCGGGAGAATTTGGTGGAAAAAGGGGAATTTCCTTTTATCACTCAGAGCCTCTGAAACAATTGTATGACTGATCTAAAAAAGCAATGAAAAATGCTGTGTTATATTTGGGATCAGATCAAGTCCAAAATATTAGATTTTAATAAATCCAACCTGGTTCTCATGAATGTATTAGAATAGTTTGTTAATCAGACATTGTTTAAAATATTAAAGACAGAATATTAGCAAGATTGTATCATAATAATGGAAAATAATAAGGAAATTAAAAAACAATAAAAATGTAAGTCTTATTACTGTATCACTCCTACAAGTTATCACAATTAGATTAATACATGCAAATGCCAAATGTTCTATTCCAATAAAGGGCCTATTATAATTTTCGAGGATTGCTGCACTTTTTTTGCTTCTATATCCCAGATTCTTTCTGGAGGAAACTTTTTAACTTCTTTCTCCAGTTATACAAGAAACAGGCAGACCTCAAAGCCTAATAAGATTTGTCAGTTGCATAATCCAAGTTTGGTCATTAATTGAAGTTTTGTCTGTTCCAACAGCCACAATTTTCAGAGTCTGTCAGTTTCCATAGATTAAGTTTTATGCCAATGCCCACATTTTCTGAATTTAGACAAAGCACAAATTGTGTAAATTCCCAAATCAGCTCTGAGGGCAGCAGCTGGAGTCCTTTTACCCACCCCAAGATCCTCCTCAGAGGCTGAGATTGGGTTGGTTCTGCTGGTGGTTTCTCTCTGAAGCCCCAAACATCAGATTGATGTAAGAACATGGGGGAAAACTGGGCCTCGTATACTTTAATCATTGGGGCTGAGGAAGCTGGAGAGCTATGAGATTTTCATTTAAGCACCACTTTTACTCCTACCTTCTCTAATTGAGCTCCTTGGATGATGAGTGTGCAGCGGCAGCCAAAAAACCCAATACAATCCTAAATTGCATTAACACCTACAGTACTGCATCCAGTTTTGGTCACCACACTATAAAAAAGATGTTGAGACTCTAGAAAAAGTGCAGAGAAGAGCAACCAAGAGGATTAGGCGACTGGAGGCTAAAACATACAATGAATGGTTGCAGGAACTGGGCATGGCTGGTCTAGTGAAGAGAACGACCAGAGGAGACATGATAGCAGTCTTCCAATATTTGAGGGGCTGCCACAGAGAGGAGGGGGTCAAGCTGTTTTCCAAAGCACCCAAAGGCCGGACAAAGGCCAGACAAGGAATAATGGATGGAAACTGAACAAGGAGAGACTCAACCTGGAAATAAAGAGATAAAATTGCCTTCAGAAGTTGTGGGAGCTTCATCACTGGAAGCTTTCAAGAAGAGACTGGACAGTGATCTGCCAGAAATGGTGTAGGGTCTGCTTGGACTAGATGACCTACAAGGTCCCTTCCAACTCTGTTAATCTGTATCTATCTATACTATTCCAGACAAGTGGCTGTCCAGTCTCTTCTTAAAAGCTTCCACAATTTCTGAAGGGTAGACGTTCCATTCTTCACCATTAGGAAATTTCTCCTTAGTTCTAGGTTGTTTATCTCCTTGATTAGTTTCCCTCCTTTGTTTCTTGTCTTGCCTTCTAGTACTTTGGAAAATAGATGGACCTTCTCTTCTCTGTGGTAGCCCCCCAAATATTGATACATTGCTATGATGTCACCCCTCGTTCTTAGTGTTGTCTTCAAATTTGATGATTTCTGTTGAGCATTGAATGGCAAATTTGAACGGACCAATCAGGGACGGGAGCAGGAAATTCAGAGGAACGTCAGTGGCTGAAGCTGCAGACAGCTCCTAGCTATAAAAGGAGCTGCCACGGCTAGGATTCCCCATTGCGATTTACGGAGCTAATAAAAGTGTTAAATTCTACTTCATTTCACAAACCTTTTAAGAAAAAACAATTTTCTGTAGTTATTAAATCTATCAACAATTCTTGTTGACTATCAAAAATTTGTTCATCATTTTCATATTTATTATAATTCTTCTATAATCACATTTTCCCCACGTTAAAAGCCACTTCTCTCAATAATGATAATGAAACGTAAAAAAGGAAAGAAAAAGGGAGAAGAAAGAGATAAGAGTATGGCAAGAAAAAATTAAAAAGAAAGTTTCAAAAAAAGAAGAGAGAAAGAAAAAAAGAAAAGAAAAAGAGGAATAAGATAAAAAAAATAATAAGGAAAAAGAAAGAAAAGAAAAATAGAGAAAAGAAGAAGAAAGAGTATATCTCCACCTTACATTATTTAAGCATCAATTATGTAAAAAAACATTTACATCTATCTTAATCAGACTATAACACTTTTCTCAACTTGCTACCCAATATATTCCATTTTTTTTCCTTTCTCTATTCTGTCCAAGCTCTTTTTTTCCTTTTCGATTCCAATTTTCAATAAGCTTGTAAAGACTAAAAGACTTTGTTCTTTTGTGTTCCATATATGGTATCATCTTGTCTTCTTCCGCTGCTACATCCTTCCCTTTTATTAACATGCCATTGATCAACAGTTTTAATTGTTCCAAATAATTCCTTCTGACCAACTACAATAAGTAGACTACAATAAGACAAATAAGACTACAATAAGTAGTCCAAAGTCAAATTAATTGCATCTAAAGTCAAACCTCTTTAGCTTTTTTTCTTCAAGGTAATCCAATTTGGGAAGCAAAAGTCAAAATTTCTCCTTTAAGTAGCAAGCAGTCCACAATTTACACTTTCATTTCTTCTTAATAGGCAACCATTTTAGCTTCCGCCACTTATATCTGCTTAAACAGTTTAAATTGTTCCTTCTCATTTCTTCTTTCTTCTTTCTTTCCTTAATACCACCAAAGAACAGATTAAAAATCCCCAGAGTTGAATCTCCTTAATTGTTTTCATAATAAATCAGCTTGGGTAACAAGATACATTGTGTCTGAATCAAACCGAAAGTAATCCACAAGTTTAAACTTTCTTTTTTTTTATTGCTTTTATTTATAACTACAGACTAAACAAAACATAAAAACATACAAAACATATAAACATATAAACACAAATTCAGATATACGTCTAGTTTATCGCAACTGTAATATACATTCTTATTCGTCTTTTGACTCCTCTTTGTTTGGTCTTTCCTTTCTAACTGTCTTTGTGGTTCTTTATTGACCTATGTTTGTAGTTTGTTTTTCTCTTTCTATATTTGGTCATTCCCTTTAGTTCTTAATCCTTTTTCCCTTTTCTATCTTCCAACCAGGTATACCACTTTTCCCATACTAGGTAGTAATCGTGTTCCTCCCTATTTTGTAGTTCCTTTGTGAGTCTATCTAGTTCTGCACATTCCATGATTTTGCTAATTGTCCTGTCCTCTGTTGGTATATCACTACTCTTCCAATATTGCGCGTATATTATTCGTGCTGCTGTTATCATGTGTATGATTAAATATGTTGTTTCCTTTTCATATTTTCCATTTAGTATGCCAAGTAGAAAGGTTTCTGGTCTTGTTTCTATTTTTTGTTGTGTTATTTCCTCTATTTGAGTTCTAATCCTTTGCCAATATTGTTTTGCCATTGGGCAGGTCCACCACATATGATAATAGGTGCCTTTGTAACGCTTACATTTCCAACATATTGATGATGTACCGGGAAACATTCTTGCTAGTCTGGCTGGTGCCAAGTGCCACCTATAGAACATTTTATAGAGGTTTTCTTTGTAGGGTACAGACATTGTCAGTTTATAATTTATTGTCCATAATTTTTCCCCACTTGTCTAATTCAATATTGTAGCCGAAATTTTTTGCCCAGGTTATCATATTTTCTTTTACTATCTCTTCTTCTAATTTGTATCCTCGTAAATAATTGTAAATTTTTTTAATCAATTTATCCTGTGTCCCTTGCAAAATTTTATCTAATTCAGTTTGACCTTTTTGAAATCCAAATTGGGCCGAATCTTTCTTATATCTTGATTTTATTTGTGCGTATGACCACCAATCAATGTCTGTACCCATCTCCTTCAGTTCTTGCCTCGTTCTTAGTTCCCCCTGATTGTTTAGCAAATCTTTGTAAGTTTTTATTTTGTTGCTGTCCAAGGCGTTTGGATAAATCTGGGCCTCCATTGTTGATAGCCATTCTGGGATTTTGTTATAATGTGTCTTTTTGATACTCTGCCATATCTGGTATAGTGCTTGTCTGAGTGTATGTCTTTGGAAATATTCATGCTTTTTGTCCGTACCCTCCCATAAAAAAGCGTGCCATCCTCTCTGGAGATCAAATCCTTCCAAATTCAGTAGTCGATGGTTTCTAAGTTCCATCCACTCCTTGATCCAGGTTAATGCTGATGCCTTGTAGTATGTTTCCCAGTCGGGTAGTGCCAGTCCTCCTCTTTCTCTTGTGTCCTGCAGGTGCTTTAATTTAATTCTTGCTTTCTTCCCCTGCCATATGTAATCTGCTATTAGTTTGTTAAGGTCTTTAAAGAAGTTTTTCCCTGGTTTTATTGGGATCACTTGAAATAGGAATAATATTCGAGGCAACACATTCATTTTAATTGAAGCGGTCCTTCCCAGAAGTGATAGTTGTAAATTTTTCCAGATTCCTAAGTCCTTTTTAATTTGTTTTATTAATTTATCATAATTATCTTCTCTAATTGATGTACTTTTGTTGGTCAGCCATATTCCTAAATATTTTACTTTCTTTGCCGTTTGTATGCCTAATTCGTCTTCTAATTGCTTTTCTTGTTGGTTAGTGAGGTTCTTGGTTAATATCTTTGTTTTTTGTTTATTAATTTTGAGCCCAGCTACTCTCCCATATTTCTCTATTTTGTCTAATAGCTTGGTGCCGGTTGTTATTGGCTGTTCTATTATAAATACAATGTCATCGGCGAAAGCCTGGAGTTTATACTCTTCCCGTTTAATTTTTAGGCCTTTTATTTCGTTATCTCTTCTAACTTCCTTTAAAAGGATTTCCAAGGCCAGTATAAATAATAGGGGGGACAAGGGGCACCCCTGTCTCACCCCTTTCAATATTGGGAATTGCTCTGTCAGATCGCCATTGATTGTTATCCTTGCTGTCTGGAGGGAATAGATTCTCTTTATCATATTTGTGAATTTGTCCCCGAATTTCATGGCTTCCAGTTGTAAAGTGAGAAACTTCCAATTGAGGTTATCGAACGCCTTCTGTGCGTCCAGAAATATTAGAGCCGATTGTTTATCTATATTCATTTCATAGTATTCTAGTACATCAACTATTAATCTCATATTATTTTTTAACTGTCTCTTTGGAATGAAGCCATTTTGATCCGGGTGAATATAATCTTTAATTATTTTCTTGATTCTTTCTGTAATAATTGATGTGAATAATTTATAATCAGAGATATCGGTCTATAATTTTGGATATGTGTGTGGTCCGCTTCTTCTTTAGGTATCAATGTGATGATAGCCTCTGTCCAGGAATTTGGAATTTTGGCTTCCATAATTGCATCATTGAATACTCTAAGCAGGATTTCATCTATGGAATGTTGGCAGTTCTTGTAGAACTCTGCTGGTATTCCATCCGGTCCCGGGGTTTTGTTTATTTTCTGTTTTTTCCTCGCCTCAATAAGTTCTGTCATTGTAATTGGCCTATCCAACAAGTCTCTATGTACCTCTTTTAGTTCTTTAATTTCCACTTCTTTTAGGTATTGTCTAATGTCTTCTTCTGGGAGTTCTTCCTGTTCATACAGTTTTTGAAAAAATGTTCTTGCTATATTCTTTTTGTCCTTATTCCTGTATTGTATCTCACCAGTATTGTCCTGTAGTTGATGTGTGGTCCTTTTTTCTTTTTCTTTCTTCAATTTGTATGCCAACCATCGCCCTGTCTTGTTGGCGTGTTCGAAATAGTTTTGTTTCACTAATTTAATTTTCCTCGCTATTTCTATTTGTGTGATCAAATTTATTTTATGTTTGGTCAGGTTTATTTTTTCTCGGATTCTTTTATTCTGGGGTTCGTTCTGTAGTTCATATTCATAATCCTTGAGTTCTTTCAACAGTTGATCTCTTTTCTGTTGCTTTTCTTTATTTTTCTTTGCCACATATGCTATTGTCAGACCTCTTATATACGCTTTCACCGTGTCCCACAGATTCTGGAGGGAAGTTTGCTCTTTGTTGTTAATCTTGAAGAAAATTTTCATTTCTTTTTCTATCATTTGTATGTAGTCTTTATCTTTTAAATTTTCAGTATTCATCATCCATCTCTTTTTTTTATGATATCATTTCCAAATTATTTTGATCGGACTATGGTCTGCCCATACGTTTGTCGATATTTCTATTTCTTCAAGATCTTTCCTGAGGTTTGTTGTCATCCAAGCCAGTGGTTCCCAAAGTGTGAGCCGGGGCTCCCTGGGGAGCCGCGCTATCGTCATAAGGGCGCCGCGAAATATTCCGCCCGCTGGGTCTAACGCTGATGCGCCATTTCTGAAACGTCTAGTGCGCATGCGCAGTTGCAAGTCGGATTGCTATGGGAGCCGCGAACCGAAAAAGATTGGGAACCTCTGATCCAAGCCATATCTATCCTGGACCAGGATAGATGTGGATTGGAATAAAACGTATACTGCTTTTTTTCTTTGTTTATTTCCCTCCACGCATCTTGTAGGCATAGTTCTTGTGCCATTTCCATGAAAGTATCTGGCAGGGTTTTTTTCCTACTTTTGTTTTTCTTGGTACTCTTATAATCTTTTTCTGTATCTAAAATTGCATTAAAGTCACCTACAAGGCAGATATTTTCATAATCGAGATCCTTTACTTTATTATGTATGTTTTTATAAAAAGCCCGTTGGTTTTCATTCGGTGCATAGATCGAGATCAATAGTATTGTTTTTGACTCTGTTTGTATTTCAATCATTAGAACTCTGCCTTCATCATCTGTATATACCTGTTTTGTTTTTAGATATTTCTTAATGTAAATTGCAATGCCTCTTTTTTTTTGATCTGATAGTGAAGTGTAAAGGTTTCCTAATCTTGTATTTTCTAGTAATTTTTGATGACATTTTTTGATATGGACTTCTTGTAGGTTGATTATGTCCATCTCCAATTTCTGTAATTTGGCAAATGTCCGGGTTCTTTTAATTGGGGCGTTTAATCCGTTTATGTTGATTGAAATCATTTTTATTTCCTGTTCCATCTTCCGTCTTATCTATTGGTTGTCTTTTGTTTGCTTGTGTTTCTTGTTATTCTTTGTGGTTTTCCCCTTGCTCCTTCTCTCTCCAATTTTTCTCTTTCCAACTTCTTCTTTTCCTCTTGTTCATCTTCCGTTTCTTCTATGGATTGTTCTTCTTGGCTTTTGTTTTTGGGTTCTTCTCTAAGTTCTTGATCTTCTTCCATAACAAAATATTGATCAAAAAACTCCTGGGCTCCTTCTAGGTTGTCTATCTTCACTTTCTTATCTTGCCATGAAATTAAGATGCCATCTGGTATTAGCCAACGGAACATCACTTTGTGTTTGTTTAATTGTGATGTGAGGAAGCTGTAGTTTCTCCTCTGTTCTCTCACACGTCTCGGGATTTGCTTCAGTGTTATTATTTCCTTCCCCTTATAGTACATCGCCTCCTCTCTCATTTTTCTGTATATCTCCTCTTTTACTGGTTTTTTTGTAAATCGGACAGGTACTTCTTTTGGGAGTTTATTCCTTCGTGCATAATTAGTATGCACCCTGTAAACTTCGTCTATATCCCTTCTTATATCATTTTTATCTCTCTGTAACGCTTCCGCAAGAATCTCCATCATAGTCTCTCCCAGATCTTCCTCCTTGGTTTCTGTTATGTTTTGGAACCTTAAATAGAATGATGATTTTTCCATTTCAAGAAATGTAAGTGAGTCTTCCGTCTCCCGGTTACTTGCCCGCTGCTAATGTTCCAGCATTTCCACTTTTTTTATCGTCTGTTCCATTTTAAGTTCTGTGTTTTGAATCCTTTGTTCGTTTTTAGCCATGTTTTGTTGGATCTTTTCTATTTTGTCATCCATTTTCTGTATAATGTCATTTATCTTTCCCACATTAGATTTCAAATCATCGTGATTTCGTCTTGTCTCTTCATGATTATTGGCAATCATTTCCTGGGTCTTGATCATCGTTTCCTGTATCATTGCTAGAGCTGACTGGATGTTTTGCATGCTGGAAGTGGAGACTGTCTTTTCTTTTTCTGTCGTTAACATCGTTTCTATGGATTTCTGTTGGGCAGGGGATGCAACCAGGGAGGCCTGGTTTGGAGTCGTTTTTTTGGTAGTTTTGGTTATGGTAGTTATGCTGGTGCTTGTCATCTTGATGATTTTTTTTGTTAGGTTCTCCCAGAATTTCATACAATTACGTACTCTTTCTGTTTTTCAAGATTGTTATTTATAGTATATTAATAATGTACTGATCTCTAGAGCCTATGATATATAGGTCTTCCAATGACAATTAACTTATAGTTTTTATATGTATTCTCAGCACTTAACACTCTGGTAAACAATTAGGTATATAGATATATCAAGATAACTTATATATTCTAATGAGGAAAAGGAAGAATAAAATGAAGGAGGTAAGGGGAAAAAACTTAAGAGTTCTAACACTTCATTAAATCTTAATATAGTTAATACAATAAAATGATTAATCTATGAAAATGAATCTATAAAGTCAAATATCAATACTATAGATATATAAATAAGGATTAGCTAATTGTTTTAGTTAACTTATACAGACGTTGCTATTTAATTAAAGTTCTATTATTACTTGATTCCTAAACAATCCTCTATGCAATTAAATAAATATCAATTATTCGATTATTCAAGATTACACAATCACAAAGAGATTAATCACCGTTTACACTTGTTAGAGAAATTAATCATGTATAAATATAAAGTTATTTTACTGTTGGTATATAGTTCTTTTTCGCTCTTACGTGTAACAGTTCTTGTGGCAAACTTCTCGTATCATAAAGTCTTTAATGTCTCTGTCTCTCGGACTTCCCACTTATCAAAAGCCTACAGTCCAAATTTAGTCACTTTAATAGGGTCCGTTCACCTTGGTTAATCAGTTAATTAACGTTCCTCCGTTATTGTCTTAAATCGCCACTTTTCCGCTTGCCTTCTGAGGCGCCACTTTCGTTCGCTCTCACCACTTCAATGGCGCCGCTGCTTTCACTTTCACCCTCGCTGTTTCTTTATCTTCCTGTTGCTTTCTTTCTGAATACTTTGGTCTAATCCTCTGTAGTTCCTTATTTAAGTCCAAAAACCTTTCTTCTCTGTTCCGTTTAAATCCAAAATCCGGTCTCACTCGCGAAATATGGGTTCTATTGAGGTTTCTCGTTCCAAGCAGTCTCTCTCTTTTTCGCACAGTCACTGCCTGTCAGTCTTTCACCCTTGTCGTCTCTTGTCGCCGCTCTCCACCTTCCTTGGGCTCGAATTCTCTGCTTTCTGCTTTCTGGCACACTTTGTTGCAGTGCTTTACTCACTCGCTTTCGTCTCGATCGGCTTCACTTTAAGCTGGATACAGTTGCGATTCTTTGAATTAATCTTCGCCTCCCTGCTGTGCGGTTTCAACGCCTCAGGCCAGCCAGAGTGGCTGGTTTTTTCCCGTCCGGAATTAGGGGGTTTCTCCTGAACCTTCGAGGTGGTTGCCTTCCCCCCCGAGGTCCTTGAAGGTTCCCCTTATTCTATTGATCTCTCCAGGATCAATAGCGCCTACAGCGGCTTCCTGGATGGGAATTTTGGACTTTCAAGAGCGGAGCCTCCGTTCTCTAAGTCCTGTTGCGCTGGTGTCACCGCCGGAAGTCTCCCACAAGTTTAAACTTTCACTTCTCCACAGCACGACTCCATTTTAGCCAATATGCAATTCTCTGCTTGGCTTTTCCGATTGTTTCAAAAGGTTTCTGCTCAACTCCTCCTCCCTCCTTATCTCTCCAAAAGCAATCCATATCCATAAAGAAAAGTTTCAAAGTTTTATATTTGCCAGCTAACAGTCATTTCACTAAAATCCACATTAAAAATAGTTCACAGATGGGTCTCTTCCTCCAGCACATAGCTTAACTAAATCTTCTCACCCCCACAGTCTGTAGCCACTTTTTAAGGCTAGGGGTTCTCTTGTCAAAATCCATTTTTAACGCTGTTCCTGCCAGGGTAAAACTCACTTACCCGGCTTCCAAACAATTTGCTCTGTTTCCTTGCTTCTCCTCCTGTGCATTGCTTTCCCAGTTGTCACAGCTTTGAGGCAGCCGCCATGGCTGCCGCTCAGCCGCCGCTGATGCAGAAGGTAATCCTCTGGCCCCGAGGAACCTGCCCGTTCCTCTCGGCCGACCAAGGGGTCCCTCTCTTTCCCCCTGTCCCTACAGGACAGGGCAGGTCCACAGACCTGCTGGCGCGGGCTTAACAGATGGGGTTTTTGCGTGGCTCCTTGGAGCCCCGCTATTTCCCCATCTGGGTTGCCACGACGCCAAACAGAAGAATTGTTTATACAGTTTTTGATTATTTTTTTAAAGTGAAAAATGTTACCATAGAAAAACCATAAGAAATGTGAAGATTATGAAAAAAAATATTTAAAATATTAATAAGGGTCCTGATGGTTACAGAAAATTGATTTTAAAATGGATTAAAATACTGTTTGTTCCTTGTATAGTAAATAAGAGAATGGGAATGAATTTTTGAATAAATTTAAAGAAAATTAATAGTGTAGGAGAGAATAGGAGAGAAGATAGATATTAAAATGTATTATTATTTTTAATTGGTAAGTTGAAATAAAATACTATGAATCAGTTAACTAAATGAAAATTAGGAGTGAAAAGAAGTACAATCTGGGTGATTAGATAATAAAAACTAAACTGTGAATTAGGTAAATATAAGATTAGGAGTGGAGGAAAGCATTCCTGGAGAACAGCTGATTAAACTCTGAACCAGCCAAAAATAAACTTAGGAGGAGTAGATGAGACAATGCTGGGAAGCAGTTAGAGCCAAACTGTGAACCAGTTAAACATAAGGTAAGGAGTGGAGGTAAGCATTCCTGGAGAACAGCTGATTAAGCTGTTATCCAGCTAAAAATAAAACTAGGAGGAGCGGAGGAGAAAATGTTGGAGAGCAGTTAAAACCAAAGTGTGATCCAGTCACTAAATCAGGTTAGGAGTGGAGAGAAGCATCCCTGGAAATCAGCTAACCAAGCTTTAATCCAGTTAAAAATAAACCTAGGAGGAGTGAAGGAGATATTGTAGAAGTAAATTTTAAAGTGAATTGATTTTGAAATTTTGTAAGAGAGGAATAAAATATTTTGTGTTGGTTTTAGATGCAATTTTGAAGAAATACTGACTGAATTTGGGTCTTTGAAGTAAGGGAAATATCTGAAATACTGATTGTTAAAATGATAAACGAATATTATAAAAAGCTGTCTAGACTTGGAATTTAAGATTGAGGGTGATACTTAATAGAATGTTAAATGTTAGAACAAAATGTTAGATTGAATGGAAAATTGTGTTTAGAACTTTCTTTTTCTTTCTTTTTCTTTCTTTTTCTTTCTTTTTCTTTCTTCTTTAAGATAGTAATGGATGAAATTTGGAACTTCATACCGGAACAAACTTTTGCTCTAAAAAGATATGTTTTATGTTTTATGTCTAAAATAAATTTAAAAATTTCAAAAAAAATATTTTAGATTCTACTGCATGTCCTGCCCATTCTTGCGCCCACAACTTAACACTGGTGATGAGGATGGGATTCTAGGACATAGAACGAAGCACTCAATCTCCAGAAGCAATCATCAGCCACCCAGATCAATGGCCATGAGCATCGGTCAAATCATCGGCTACAACCATGCCTTCAATCAGCCCGCCCACACCGTTCAACCCGGCTGAAGAAGACTGGGAATCTTACATGGAAAGATTCCACATGTACATGGAGGGAAATGACCTCTTAAGCCTGTCGGAGCAGAGGAATTACACACTGCGGAGCCGCAGTATTCAAAATGGCAAAAGTGCTCACGGCCCCTACCGAACTGAGAACAATGTCCTGGACGGGTCTACAGAGCATCCTCAAGGCACACTACGCTCCCCAACCTCATCCCTGGTAAGGAGACATGAATTTTACCGGAGGGACCAGAAGGAAAGCGAGTCCATCAGTGAGTTCATCGTGACACTGAGGGAGATAGCTGCAGCCTGTGACTTCTTAAATCTAGAAGAGGCCATGAGGGACCGGTTAGTGTTGGGATTAAAAAACCTAACCTTGCAAAGCAGACTACTGACCAAGCCTCAAATAACATTTAAGGAGGCGTTGGAAGAAGCCACGGCATCAGAGGCATCTCAGAAATCTGCAGCAGCCATGAAAAAGGTGAACAAGGGGCCGCAAGCCAAAGTGGAATCCGCAATCCACTATGAGGAAGTGGAAACAGAATCAGAGGACGAAGAGGAAGATGAGGTCCATCACCTACAAACAGACCGGAGGGACAAGCCATGAGGAAAAGGGAAGCGAGAATTCAGGTGTGCAGGTTGCGAAGGAAACCACCCCAGGGCAGAGTGCAGATTCCACGATGCTATATGCCAACGATGTGACCGAAAAGGACATATAGCGAGAGTCTGCAGAGCATTTCAACCAGCATCCCAAAGGAACCAACCGAGCCGCCCACCCAGCTCACCGCCCTCTAACCGATTGTTCAAGGCAAGCGGAAAAAAGCAGCCATTTGGAAGAGGTCGCAGAGGCGAGGATTCCGGATCGGAGCGAGACGAGACCCACCAAACATTAATACTAGGTCACGCAAGCGCGGGAAAGACTACCAAAATGGTGGCAACTGTATTCATCCTAGTACTCCTATTAAGTCATTCATATCTACACTGAATAACAAGGGTTCAAATACGCACCCCTTCCCTTCCCCCTTGGTAAGCAGAGATCCTTCTTCTCTCTTTTTTTAAAAAAAATAATCTTTATTAAATATTTACAGTAAAATTAACACACAATAATGGTTGAAAAGCAATATAGGAAGCAAAACTTAGAAACATCTAAACACAGGACTAAAACCCAACAACAAACAAGACTAACCGAGAGTTAAGCTCACTATCCAATTAATATTATCAAATATCATCCTAGCCAAACATTTCAATGCAATCAGGTTTGGAGCCTTGAGAAGAAGATCCTTCTTCTCAAGGCTCCATTGAGCCCAAACCTCCCTCTCAAACAAGGGCTTGGATCAGGGCCAACAGGCTGAGCTCCATTTTGAGGGCCATCAATTTTCTCCATCCTATTTCTCTGTTTATTGAGTCAAATGCTGCACTAACATCTAGAAAGCAGCAAACCTTGTTTTACCTCACTGATATAGATGAGATATCTCAAGACAAATTTGTTGCCAATATTAGATTATTAATTTATCCATTATTTCTTACAAAATCTATATAGCATTTAACTCTACCTAAAACCTTCTACAAGGAATAATTTTTCTCAAGTTTAACTAAGAGGATCATGGCATAAATTTTAGCCACAATAACTGCTTTTCTATTTGGCCTATAATTGCTAGAGTGATTTTTATTCCAATTTTTAGATGCTACTATTGCCAACTTCAATCCGACTGGCCTTATTTATCTGTGAAAATGAAGATGCCAATAGAGGCTCCAACAACCAGGGATATTTTTTGATCAGTTAAATAGTTGGTAGAATATCTTCTCCAGGGAATGTATTGCTTGCATTTCAGGCTGTTTATTATTAATCTCAACATGAACATAATGGGGTAAAATATTGACATTTTTGCTAATATGGAGAAAAGCAGGTCTTGAATTCCATGGAGAAGACATGATTGCATCTATTGCTCACCCACCACCACCACCCACCCCTCACTTTAACAGAAGGAGGAACACACACACAAACCTGTGGGACTTTGTAGGTGCCTCCTAATGTTGACATCTGGATGGAGATGTCCCTGCTAGCTCCATCAAGAAGAGCCAGGAGGTTCTCCTTCTTTCCACAGCTGTAGTTGGGGACATTGGCTTCTCCAGTGGAGAGAATGTCCAGCAAGGCATCTGAAGTGTGGAAAGTGCTCAAATAGTTGTCATGGATGTTGTAGCCAAGTGTGAGGTTGTGCAAGAGATGGGAATTTTTGTTGGCCAGTTGAACATTGTAAATAAATAGTAAGCAATAAAAAGAAGCCCTATTGAAAGAAAGTTATTATAATCAACAACCACAACAAATACTTTTGTTATATATAATATATATAATTCTCCACAAGTCTTAAACCAACATTGATCCAAAACGAATGATCAGTTACATAAATATGGAAATGGGCTGAGGTACGGCAAGTACTACTGATTCCACCACTACTTTAAATAAAATTCATTATCCAAGTGATAAATTAAGGATTGAACTGAAGGAGGAAAATAATCTGCAGCCCTTTCAGCTTTTTTTCAGACCTCTTTTTGAGTCTCTTTCACAAAATCAGAGAAAAGAGAGAAGCCATGGAAATCAAAATCATTCAGGAAATTAGACATATTCCCCAATATAGGAATAAATGAAAAATAAAAAACAGAAAAGAAGGAGAGGGTTAGAATGGAGGGACTGCAACTCCATCACCCTGAATGACTTACAGATCATGGAAAACAAACTGAAGAGAAGGAGCCACGTTGAAAAGCAACTTTGTATACAATGTATCCTTTCCACTCGTTACTATACTGATTAGATGGTCTCCTGGTCTGTAGTAGCTCCATGGTTTTCCATCCTGGTTCTCCAAACTCAGTGGGCATTTCATTCTCAGCTTCCCAGAGACTGGATGGGACAAAAGCAGCATCAGAGGCAGAAGCAGGAGGTCCATAATTCATGGCGTGAATCAATGAATCCCTTTCCTGTTTCTAAAGAAGAATTGGAAGAATCAAAGGACTCTCACAAGGTGGAACATCCAGTTGCTTTTTCTCAACACAGAGAAACACTCAGCTTCACCTGGAAAGGAGAGAGACGTACATTGAAGAGCACAGACTCTGCCTGTCCCAAACCTCCATATTTCTCTGCCCCAAGTCTCCCCTGGAGGATTCAGCCAAACAGCAGAGCTGAAACTTTTACCATAATTCTCCCTCTCAGGAGGGATCCCTGGATAATTCAGCTATTTCTTGCAGTCAGAGATTGTTGGGAAATTCTCTGGAGGGATATGAAATGGAAATAATCCCCATGTGATTCATAATAACAGGGGCAGAGATGAAATTAAATCGGTCGTCTTGAATTGAGAGGTTTGGGAGCTCCATGTTTGAAAGTGTCCACAGAGGGAATACACGGAACCTGTGGCTGAAGAAAGAAATAAATCTGATATTTGTTTGCATAGTTGTTATGGAAGAAAGGATATAAGAGACATCCCTTTGGGTCAGCCAGAGCCAGTTTATTGCGCAATAGGTTCAGAGAGGTATGAGTACCTAAAAGTCTGAACAACCTATGATTTTGAGGCCACAGTTTTTATTCCTTTTCAGGTTTCAGGTTTCAGGTTTCAGGTTTATTTGATTTGTATACCGCCCTATCTCCCGAGGGACTCAGGGCGGTGAACAGCCATATAGTAAAACAATATGCATACAAAATTTAAAACAATTAAAATCTGATTAAATAATTTGGCCTTAATATTTAAAACCCTAATAATTTAAAACAAGTTAAAATTACAAAATTACAAAATTATTTTTTTTATTGAAAAACTTTTTTCAAATACAAATTTCCCCCCCTTCCCCCCATCCCCCAACATATTATATAACATTAATCAAGTAAACTTAGAAAATACAATTCCCTCCCTTTCCCACCCTAACCCTCCCCAGCCACCCTTCCCCCCCTTCCCCGGACTTCCACTATTTAAAACTCTAGTAATTCCAAACACAATATGTATTATTCATCCCCTTCATATTCTATACCCTGCTTACTGTTCTGTTTTATCAAATTGATCTAGTCTTCCTCAGCTAAAAGCTATATACTATTTTCTAGTTTGATATTTATTTTGTACATAATCAATCCACTTTTTCCATTCCTGTATGTAACTCTCTTGCGAATGATCTTTTAAAAAAGCTGAAATCTTTGCCATTTCTGCAAATCTGGCCATCTTCTGAGTCCATTGTTCAATGGTAGGCAAAACATCTTTCTTCCAATATTGGGCAACCAACAATCTAGCTGCTGTCACCATATACAAAATCAATTTTATTTCCCCCAATGTAAAATCCTTAACTATACCCAGTAAAAACAATTGTGGAGAAAATTGTAGTTTTTTCTTCAAAACATTTTGCATAACTCACCAAATTTTTATCCAAAAAACCTTCACTTTCTTACAAGTCCACCATATATGATAGTATGTAGCATCTAAGCAGTCACATCTCCAACATTTTGGTTGAACATTGGGGTACATACAAGACAGTTTCTTGGGATCTAAATGCCACCTATAAAACATTTTGTAGAAGTTCTCCCGTAAATTCTGTGACTGAGTAAATTTAACATTCTGAACCCATATTTTTTCCCAAGTATCCATCATAACTTGTTCACCAAAATTCTGTGCCCATTTAATCATACAATCTTTAATCAATTCGGATTCTGAGTCCCTTTCTAACAAAAGATTATAAACTCTCTTAATATGCATTGGACCTTTCTCCTTTATCTGTCTAACCAATTCTTCGTCATACTCCATTAAACCAGTTTTTTATCTTCTTTCCATCTCATTTGTAGTTGATTATACTGCAACCAGGTTAAAGTAATCCCTTCTGCCAACAGTGTTTCCAATGATTTCAAATGCCATCTGCCCCCTTCAGTAAAAAGTATATCTTTATATAAAACCCCCCCAAGTGACTTAATATTTGTATTCCACATGGATTCAGCAAGATCCAGCCAGAGCGGAATTTTATAATCCCAATTATATCGATGTTTCTTCCAAACTCTCATCAAGGCACTTCTAAGTATATGACTATTAAATACTTTGTCCACTTTGTGCTCATAGAATAAATATGCATGCCAACCTAAGTCCAGATCATGACTTTCAATATTCAATATTTCAGTTTTTGTTTTTCCAAACCAATCACTTGTTTGTATCAATGCTGCTGCTTCATAGTACAATAGAAGGTTTGGAAGTTTAAGACCGCCCCTCTCACGAGTATCTTGCATAATTTTCAATTTAACTCTCGGTTTTTTCTCATTCCAAACAAACTTGTTCAGTCCTTTTTGCCATTCTATCAGTTGATTATCAGATTTAAGCACCGGTATCATTTGAAACAAAAAGATGAATCTAGGTAAAATATTCATTTTAACTGCTGATATTCTCCCAAGTAAAGATAGCTGCAGTTTTTTCCAAGTTTGCATATCTTTTTGTATCTTTTGCCACAAAACCTCGTAGTTATTTTGAAACAATTTTATATTTGAATCTGCAACTTGTATCCCTAGATATTTAACCTTTGACACTATTTCAAAACCTGCCATTTTTTGAAGTTCGATTTTTTGTTTTTCTGTCAAATTTTTAACAATCATTTTAGTTTTCCTCTGATTCAATCTAAATCCTGATACCATACCATATTCTTCTATAATGTCTTTCATCTGGATTATTGATTTCATCGGGCGTGTTAGGGTAACTACCAGATCATCTGCAAATGCCCTAGTTTTGTATTCTTCTTGCCTTATAACTATTCCATTCACAGAGTTCGAGTCCCGTATTGCGTTCAACAAGACTTCTAAAGTTAAAATAAATAACAATGGGGACAAAGGACAACCTTGTCTAGTACCTTTTTGTATATTAAAATTCGTCGTTAAACTTCCATTAATAATGAGTTGTGCAAATTGCTCTTGATATATTGCTGCAATCATCTGTATAAACCGATTCCCCAAACCCATTTTTCCAAAATCTTAATTATAAAGTTCCAATTCACTCGATCAAAGGCTTTCTCTGCATCCAAAAAACCCAGCACTGCAGGGATCTGTTTATTCTTTTCTAAATAGTCCAATAAATCTATAATTTGCCTAACATTCTCCGTCATGTATCTGCCTTCGATAAATCCTGCTTGGTCATGATGAATCACCTCTTGGATAACTGGCATCAATCTGTTGGCTAATGCTTTTGCAAAAATCTTATAATCTGTATTTAAAAGAGATATTAGCCTAAAGTTTTCTGGTTTTTTAGGGCCTGATTCTTCTTTTGGTATTAACGATACAAAAGCTGCTTTCCATGAGGAAGGTATTTTGCCACCTTGCTGTATATTACAAAATAAATCTTTAAGATGCTCAATCATTTCTATTTGTAAAGTTTTGTAGTAAATTGCAGTTAGACCATCCATTCCCGGGGCTTTGACTGTTTTCAATTGTTTTATAGCATAGCTAATCTCATCAACTGTTATTAATTGATCCAACTTTTCCTTTTGTACAAGTGAGATTTTTGTAATCCTTTTCTCTTCTAGATATTTATTTATAAGATTATCGTGTATATTGTCTTTAGAATATAACTTGACATAATAATCCAGAAAAGCCTTTTTAATTGATTCTTGCTTGAAAACTTCCTTCTCACCATACTCAATACTATCAATAGTTCATGAAGTTAACTGCTTCCTCAATGTGTAAGCCAACCATCTGCCCGGTTTATTAGCATTAGCAAAAGTATTATGTTTTGCAAATTGTAAATTAGTTGCTGTTTGTTCTGCTATGAGCATTTGAAATTGGTCTTTCAAAAGCTTTATAGTTGTTTGTAATTTTCCATCTGTTGGGTTTTTTATCAATAACTGCTCCTTTTTCTTTATCTCGTTTTCCAACTCTATTCTTTTTTTCTGTCTATTTTGTTTATGTTTAAAATTCATTTGTATCAGTACTCCTCTCATGTATGCTTTAGCTGCATCCCAAACAATTTCAATAGGAGTGCCTTTGTTTAAATTCATTTTAAAAAATTCCTTTATATGCTTCTTAAGTTCATCTACATTTTTTTCATATCTAAATAAGTTTTCATTTAGTCTCCAAGATCTTCTTTCCTTCTTTCTCATCTCAATTTCTATCCATACTGGACTATGATCAGTTAAAGTCCTAGGAAATATCTTCGTTTTCTTTACTTTGGGAAGTAAATCAACCGTTAGCAAAATAAAATCTATCCTGGAGAAGGATTTATGCCTATCCGAGTAAAAAGTAAAATCCATTTCGTTTGGATTGTGCAGTCTCCATATGTCTTTCAATTCCAGATCCTCTTTCATTTCAAAAAAAACCTGTGGTAGTTTAACGCCTAATTTAGCCACACTTTTTAAATCCATTTTAGGTTGTATTACTCCATTCCAGTCACCCATAATCAAAATAGATGTGAAGTCCCAACCTAGAATTTTAGAATAAAGCATTTTATAAAAAACTTCTTGTTGCTGGTTAGGAGCATAGACTCCAACCACCAGGGTTGGACCATTGTCTGTATTCAGTTCAATTGCTATATATCTCCCACAATCATCTGCTTCTATTAGTTTAGCTGAAAATCTTTTATTTATATATATCACCAGTCCATTCTTTTTTTCCAAATTTGAAGCAATAAAATGCATTCCCAATCTTGAATTCATCAAATATTTCTGATCTTGCAACTTGATATGAGTTTCTTGCAAACAAATAACATCATTATTAAATTGTCTCAAGTAGTGAAATACTTTTTTTCTTTTGGATGGAGAATTCAATCCATTCACATTCCAAGGCAAAAATTTAGTCATTTGGGCTACTGTGAAGTTTTGAGAACAGTTGCTGAAGATCCTTTTGCACACAGGTAGTCTTCGACTTTGTTCCTCCCACAACTTCAACTTGTGCCTTTTCCTTAACCTTCTTGTTTCTTTGTGACTTGGGTTTCTCCTGTTGTTGTGCTTCTAGAATTTGCCTAAAGACTGCTCTAGTTATACGTTGCTCATCAAATTTACTTGACCCCATATCAAGATCCAGCACCTCCTCTCTCGTAGATTTTGATGTGTCTTCCAAAGGGGAGATTGGAAGTGGTGCAAAGGGATCAACCAACAAACCACCTACTGCCCCCTGGGTCTCCATTGCTTGCTTTTGTGACTGTTTTATTTGTTCCTCAGTCTCTTGATCAAATTCCCTCTGTGCTTGAGCCTCTTTATCTATTGGCGAAGATATACGAGGAGTATGAGGAGATGTTGAACCCGCTTTCAAAACGTTATAATAAAAATCTTCTGCTTTTGGTATAGTATTTAAGCGGTATCTCAGTCCTTGTATCCTCAATATTATGCCAACTGGGGCATCCCACCAAAATTATATTTGCTGTTTCTTTAATTCTGCCACCAAAAATCCAAAATCCTTTCTATCCTTTAACATTTTAGGTGGTAATTCTTTAAAAAATCCAATCTCAGATCCATCAATTTGCAGAGTAGAAACAAATGAATTTTGCAAAATAGCATTTCTTATCTTTCTGTCTGTAAAATATATCACCACATCTCTAGGCAGTTGCCTATATGCTGCCACTCGAGAGTTCACTCTATAGGCTTTGTCAATTTTGTAAAAAATCTCGTCAGAGTTATCCACCTTCAGCAACACTGCCAGAGCATCAGCACAAACCTTTCTAAGATCTTCCCTACTGTTCTCTTTTATGCCTCTAAGTCTGATGGCAAATTCCATTGATCTAAATTGCATCATTGTTATCTCATTCTCCAGCCTCTGAGTTTTCTGGTCCACCTCAACAATTTTAGAATCAGATTCCTTCAGTTTAACATCCACGTCTAAAGCAAGTTTATCCACTTTTTTATCAACCTGCAGGAGTACATCAGACAGGCCTTTCACCACTGTTTGAATATCTTTGTTAACGAGATCAAATTTTTCTTGAACCATGCCTTTAATCTCCTGCTCAGTTTTAGCAACCATGCCTTTAACTTCCTGCTCAGGCCTTTTAATTTCTGTCACAATAAAGTTCTTTAAATCCTAGAAGCCATCCTCCTTTGTCTGAGATTGTGATTGTTGTGGAGGAAGCTGTTCAGGCTTATGAGTGGGAGAGCCCCCCCCCCTGCTGCTTTAGGGTCTGACTTCATTTGTTTAGACATTTTACTATTTCTTTTTCTTTTTCCAGCACAAATTGCTCCAAATCTTGCTAATAATTTCTCCAGAATAGATAAAGTCAATAAGAAAAATCAATAAGTCCAAAATACTTTGTATTCTATCTTCCAATCAAGTCTGTTACTTTGTAAGCAAACTACTTTCGCTTTCAGCTGTTCTTTCCACTGAAAGCAAGCGCCATCCCCCCCCCTTTGTCTTAAACTTTCTCAGGTTCAACTTGTTCAAAATTCTTTAAAATTGATTCGCAGGGCTAGCAGATATATACTTGCATTTGTAGAGGATCCATTCCACCCTGCTATTTATTCTTTTTTCTTTTAACGCTGAGTACGACGTCTTGCTCTGCAATTGTAGCAGAGTTTCCCCTTCGTCCGGAACTTCTGCGCTTTGAAAAGGAAGCACACCCTGTTGCCTCCCCAGAAGCAGGAAAAGCGTTCCGGGGGTCTCACAGGGGCTCTACCTGTGCAGCGCTAGTTCTTCTCCCGAATCCTAATGGATTCGGGGGTTTTCAAGCCGAAAAAACAGCTCTTTAACAGGCGAAGGGGCTGGCGGTCTTAAAGGGACCGTCAGTGATGATCGTAATTCAACCTGGAAGTCAAAAAGGCAATGTTTGAAGCAACATTATTTTTTCAGTTAAGACTATACCAACAAGATCGTCTCCTGGTCTGTAAAAGCTCCATGGTTGTTTCCATCCTGGTGCTCCAAACTCAGCAAGCATTTCCTTCTAAGCTTCCCAGAGACTGGATGGGACAAAAGCAGCATTAGAAGGACATCCATAATTCATGAAGCTTTATTAATCCTCTTCCTGTTTCTAACACACACAGCAGGAACAGTTGGAAGAATTCAAAATTCTCTCAGAAGATGGAAATGCCAGGGACTTTCCTGACATAAACAGAGAAACGCTCAGCTTCACCTGGAAAGGAGAAAATGGTACAATCAAGAACACAGATCCTTCCTGTCCCAAAACTTGTTCCCACAGAGCTTGATCTAACAAATTTATTCTTTTCTGATACAAGATCCTTTGCTTATGGCTTTAATCTGATGTCTCTATCAAAGCCATAGAGAACTCATAAGGTCAGATGGTCATAATAAGAGTGAGAAGCAACTTCTCCTCTTGGGATCCTGAGCTTCTTCTGGGCTCCATGTGTGCAGAGGAGAGGCTGGAGAAAAGCTTGTTTGTGAAAAGCCACACCTACACACCTGGGGTCGATTCCTGTAGTGGTTGTGGCCTTCCTGTCAGGACATGTCAGGAAAGTGATGCTGGAGGAAGATAATTCAATAACAAGAGAATTGACCTCTGCTGTCCTTCAACCGGGTCTCTTGTCTCCAGGGTCTGCTGGAGAAGGTCACCCAGAAGTATGGAGTTTGGTGTCCCTCTAGGTTGATGCCACTTAACTCTGGTGCTGCCTTTCTTCTTAAAGCCAAGGAAGCAATCAGCCCCCTTGGATTCTGCCTAAGGTGAAGAGTGGGACCTGTTTGGGCTTTTCTTTTATATCAGAACTTCATAAATTGGAGCTGATTTTCAAAAGTGGGACCCCCATGACATTCCCATCTCTGAGGCTGTGGGGTGAAGCCCCCTTCCCTAAAAAGCCTCCGAGTGCTTTGAAGCTGCTCTTGGGGCACCTGAGTCCCTGGTTCATTGGGATCCATTGTTCCCAGATTGTATCTCTTCTATGGATGATGAAGAGGGAGACATCCCCCTTTGCCCAGGAGGGAGAACTGGGGAGAGGGCTGATCTGAAGGAAGAAGAGGGTCCCCATCCCAGGTTCTCCTCTCAGGGCCTGGCTAGGAGGTCCTCAGGGGCTCTAGGTGGAAGGCCAGGTGGAGGCCTGGGAAGGGGCTCCTCTCCTCCTGGAGGGTCTCTGCCATGTCTCCCTGAAGCCTGGAGGGGCCCAGAGGGGAGGGAGCCAGAGATGGGGGGCCCAGGAGAGGCCCAGGATAGTGGGGCAGGGGTGGCTGGGGCCGCTTTCCTCTCAGGGAGGCCGGGGAGACCTTTCCCCACACTGGGCAGAGGAGAGTCTCGGCTGAAGAGGAGCCTCGCAGGAGGAAGAGCCTCTCCGGCTTCTCTCCCATGGTCTCCATCCAGGCTCCCACCTTCCTCCCCCCCCCGGAGCCAGAGGCTTCGGGGCCCCCAAAGAGCTTCCTGGGCTGATCGGCCCCTGAGGAGAGAAGCCCGGATGGAGGCTCTGAGGGGGGAAGGGAGGCCTGGCCCTTCCTCTCCCTGTGGCTCTGCCTCGGCCTCTGCCCAGCAACGGAACCAGAAGGAAGAAAGTGGAGGCAGAAAAACCTCTGGCGGTGCCTGCACGTGAAGCCCCGTCAGTGCCCATACCGAACCGTTCAACACAGAGAAAAGGGAGGGGCTAAGTCCCCATGGCCCCATCTCCCTACAGGGGGGCAGAGCAAAGCCAAATTGCCTCATGCGACCCCCCCTCCCTTGGAGACAGCCCCCCCCCCAGCTTGAGGGAAGCCTCCAAGCCTTGCATGCAGAATGCCTGGGAGAAGTGGCCTAGGTGGCTTCAGAGGACAAACAGAGGATGCGTGAGAGAACGTTGCCCGCAGTCGCTCCTGGATGGAGGGGGAAGAATTCCACATGGGAGGATCTTTTTCAAGGAAGCCAGAACTCCTTTCCGCTCTAGGACTCAACAGCTCTCTGGCCTTAACCCTTGCGCTGCACCTCAATCAGACACGAGTAGATGAGGTGGCCTATGTACACGGACTATAGGCTGTCAGTTGGCATTGGGCCTCTCTCGCCTCTGTGTCCCGTCATCCACTCCCCCCACCCATCAGACCTCAACCCCACTTGGATGGCAGCGCGAAGGAGACAAAGGCACGACTCTCACAAGGGGGGCTGCTGTGGCCGGCAGGGACCACCAGGGAGCTTCCTCCGCAGGCGGCGAAGTCCTGGCAGCCTGCGAGCCTCAAAGGGGAACTGAGCATGCACCTCTGCACTTTGCCCGTCTCGGCTTCTCTCTCTCCCCCACCTGATGGAAAGACATGGGGGTCCCCTCTCCCCTGCCCTTTGTACCCAGACACCCCCAGCCCCTCCCTCCAGGGCCAAGAGTCTGCAAGGGGGCCTGGCAGGGAGGGAGGGGCCAGGAGGAGCATCCCCAGGAAGGGGGTCCCATCAGGTGGAAGGCTGCAGTGGGGGGGGGGTCTTGCAAGGAGGGGGTTTTCCTATCTCCTCCCAGCCAAAATCGCAGCCAACGCATGAATTTCTCTCCTTTTAGGCTTCTTTTCCTCTCCATTCCAGGAAAGTTTGGATGCTCTTTGGGAGCCTCAGGAAGGAATCCCTCCCACCCTTCGGGGGTCTCCCCAGCATAGCCAAGCAAAGGGTGGGCGGCCATTGTCCCTCACCCACCGCCCCCTGACAGACAATCCAGGATTTCTCTACAGGAAAGGAGCTGCTGGCAGCATTGCTGGGGGTTCCTGCAGGGGGCTGGGAGGGGGCGTTTTGGGACCCCTCCTGGGAGGGAGAGAGATACAAGCCTTCCCCTCCCTCTGTGGGTGTGTCTCTATGTCTATCTGGGCCCTTTATGGCACTCCAGCAGAAACTTGGGCCGGTCAATCCTCTCCAAGACTCAGGTGGGCAGAGGTTGGGGGACTCTTGTGGGAGGGAGTGGGATCTAAGCCCCCCTACTATTACATCTGTCAATCAGTCTGCCTGCCTGCCTTCCTGGCCCCTTATGGCCCCTCAGCTGGACTGTGAGGTTGGTGGGATAATCCATTCCAAGACACAGCCTGGCTGGATCCCCCTCCCCTCTGCAGGTGGGAGGCCAAAAGGGAGGGAGAAGGTTGGGAAGGGCCGTTTCTGCACAACTCCAAGGAAGGGAACCCTGGGCAGACTCCCTCCAGCCACTTAGGGGACCCACTTGGGACTCCGAGAGGGATGCCTGCTTGGTCCTGAAGAGCCAGCCTGGAGGGACCAGAGATCCCAGGCACTTTGGACGCCCTTCTCAACCAGAGACCCTGGAAGAACTGCTGGTGCTGGCCCAAAGAGACGGAGGTGGATTCTGTGCCCGGAGCAGGTGGGCCGAGGCCCCACAATGTGCTGCTGGCTGCCCTGGACCCTTTCAGATCAAGAGAAATGAGAAAAATCCCCCTTTGCAACGCCAATGGAGAAAACAGCCTAGTGAGGACTGTGTTGGGGGGAATGCTGGTTATTTGGGGGGAAGAGGGGCAGCTGCATCCCATCGGATTGCACCCCCGAAAATACTCTTTAATCTGGAGGTGATCATTGGGATCGGTTGGAGAGAGGAAAGCATCTTGAGTGACAAGGGAAGCTTCTCCCTGTCTGGAGGGGAGGTTGTTGAGAGTGTGGTCGCACAACAGTTTCCACAATTCCTGGAGGAAACATCTTATCTAGATCCGTTCCAGTCAGGTTTCAGGTCTGGGCACAGCACGGAAACGGCATTGGTCGCGTTGGTTGATGATCACTGGAGGGCTCGGGACAGGGAGTGCTCCTCTGTTCTGGTCCTATTAGATCTCTCAGCTGCTTTTGATACCATCAACCATGGTATCATGCTGCACTGGTTGGAAGAGTTGGGGGTGGGAGGCACCGTGTTGCGGTGGTTTTCCTCCTTTCTCTCTGACCGGTCACAGTTTGTGTTGGCAGGAGGGCAGAGGTCGACTCCGAGGCCTCTTATCTGTGGAGTGCCGCAGGGATCAGTCCTCTCGCCCCTCCTGTTCAACATTTATGTGAAGCCATTGGGTGAGATCATCCGTGGTTTTGGGGTGAGATATCATCAGTACGCTGATGACACCCAGCTGTACATCTCCACCCCAAACCACCCCAATGATGCCCTTGAAGTGATGTCCCAGTGCCTGGAGGCTGTGCGGATCTGGATGGGGAGAAACAGGGATCAAAATTCAGATGCTTGGTAACTGTCTCAAATTTATGATGGTCGTAGTATCTTGGACTCAGGTGATGGCCTTTGGGGACCTTCTGGCAAGCAAAGTCAATGGAAAGCCAGATTTGCTTAACAACCGTGTTGCTAACTTAACAACTGTGATGCTTCACTTAACAATGTTTATGATAGCCATGTGGGTTGTTTCACTTTAAAGGATAATGGTGGGAATGCTTATTTGTTTGGGTTCTCAGGGAAACTAGTAAAGAAAACATCTTAACACTTGGGTATTGGCTAAAATCTGCATTCTGACTTAAAGGGAGGGGTCTCTACTGCATTAATCCTACTTGTCTTGCCTAAGGTTATTCAGCTCTTTCTTTAACTGGGTTGCTATCACTTCTGCTTAATAAAAGGATCCTTTTGAACTACCACGTTTCAAGAGTCTTTACTTTCTTAAGTTGGAAGGAGAGGCAATCATTACAGATGGAGAAGAGGCTGAAGAAGCCAAGCCAAAGTGGGGGAGGGTCAAATAAAGAGCAAAATTCAAAGCTTTGGGGGGGGGGATGAGAAAGAGGCAAAAGCTCCCAGAATTGCAGAGGGAGGGGGGCTTAAGCCTTTTCCCCAGAAAAGGCTGCAATGAAGAGGGTCTCCTCAACTGGGGGCTCTGGAGGGGTCACGGGGGAACCCCATCTTCCTCAGAGTCACAGAGGGTCCCCTCCAGGGTGAGGCTGCCTGTCTTTTCCTCCCGGGCAACCCCGGATCCCCCTTGGAAGACCCAGCCCTGCATGGCTTCTCCCCCACAGGAGCCTCTCCTGGAAAGACACGGAGCCCAAGTGAGGCTGGAAAAACCCCGGGGGCTGCGTCCCCCCAACATTCAACCCTGGGACCCATAAACCAGGTTACTCTCTTTCCAGGAATTCCCCAGATCCCCTCCTCGTCCCTGGCTATCCTGGGCCTTCTCCAAGGGTCTGGGCTTTGCTTTCCCCTGAGTGCCAAAATGCATGGAAAGAGAGAGCTGAGCAACATGGGATATGATCTCCCCCCTTCCCAGGACTCAGAAAATGGAACCTTGAGGGGAATTTTGCAGATCTGCTTCCCTTCCCCAACATGAGGCTCCCTGGCTTTCTTTTCCCAAGAGGGGCTCCCCACTCAGCTGGGCAGACTCTGACTGGCATCTCTGCAAGAGCCCCCTTGCCTGGCCTGTGCATGGGAAAGCGTGGCAGGGGAACATGGGACATGGGCTTCTGCATTCCCAGGTCTCTGAAGATGGAAGTTGGATTTTGCAGATCAGCTTTCCATCTGCAACACGAGGGTTCCGAGCTCCTCTTCCCTCCCCTCCCCTCCCCACATGGGTTGAGAGGCAGCCTTGATTTCTCCATCCTTTTTCACTTGGTTTTTTTTCTAACCTCTCTCTTTCTGCGTTTTTTTTGGTTTTGGTTTAATTCTGCAAATTTCTGGTAACTAGTTTTTCACTAAAGTTGATTTTGTTCTAAGAAATTGGCTGCACTATTGCACCAGCCCTTTTGTGTGATGCCCTTGAGCATTAGCTTTCAAAATAAAGTAAATTTTGGCTTTGACTCAACAGGGAGCTATTTCAGATCTGTGACATGCTCTGGCATTAACTGGTCTCTGGGATTTTCTCTTTAATCACTATGCCAACAATTTCTTTTTATTTTCAGCCACAAGTGCCATGTATTCCCTCAGGCGTCAGTTTCAAGCATAAACTGTGTCCACCTCTGTGGACACTTTCAAACATGGAGCTCCCAAACCTCTCAGTTCTAGATAATGAGTTTAATTCCATATCTGCCCCTGTTATTATGAATCACATGGGGATTATTTCCCTTTCATTTCCCTCCAGAGAATTTCCCAACAATCTCTAAGTCCAAGAACTCCTTGAATTATCCAGGGATCCCTCCTGAGAGGGAGAATTATGGTAAAAGTTTCAGCTCTGCTGTTTGGCTGAATCCTCCAGGGGAGACTTTGGACAGAGAAATATGGAGGTTTGGGACAGGCAGAGTCTGTGCTCTTGAATGTCCGTCTCTCCCCTTTCCAGATGAAGCTGAGTGTTTCTGTGTGTTGAGAAAAAGCAACTGGATATTCCACCTTGTGAGAGTCCTTTGATTCTTCTAAATCTTCTTTAGAAACAGGAAAGGGATTCATTGATTCACGCCATGAATTATGGACCTCCTGCTTCTGCCTCTGATGCTGCTTTTGTCCCATCCAGTCTCTGGGAAGCTGAGAATGAAATGCCCGCTGAGTTTGGAGAACCAGGATGGAAAACCATGTAACTACTACAGCCCAGGAGACCATCACATTGGTATAGTCATCACTGGAGAGGAAATATTGCATACAAAGTTGCTTTTCAACGTGGCTCCTTCTCTTCAGTTTGTTTTCCATGATTTGTAAGTCCTTCAGGATGATGGATTTGTGCTCCCTCCATTCTAACACTCTCCTTCTTTTCTGCTTTTTTTATTTTTCATTTATTCCTATATTGGAGAATATATGTAATTTCCTGAATGATTTTGATTTCCATGGCTTCTTTCTTTGGTCTGATTTTGTGAAAGAGACTCAAAAAGGGGTCTCAAAAAGGGGGCTGCAGATTATTTTCCTCTCTCTGTTCAATCCTTAATTTATTACTTGAATAATGAACTTAAAGTACTGGTGGAATCAGTTGTAGTTGCTGTACCTCAGCCAATTCCCATATTTGTGTAACTGATCATTGCTTTTGGATTAATGTTGGCTTAAGGCTCGGTAGGCTTCTGGAGGATTATATATTAAAATCAGTATTTATTGTTGCTTTTGATTATAATAACATGTTTTAACAATAGGAATCTTTATGGTTTCTCATATGGCTTACTATTGATTTTTAACATTCAAATGATGAACAAGAATTCCCATCTCTTGCACAACCTCACACTTGGCTACAACATCCACGACAACTATTGGAGCACTTTCCGCACTTCAGATGCCTTGCTGGACATTCTCTCCACTGGAGAAGCCAATGTCCCCAACTACAGCTGTGGAAGGAAGGACAACCTTCTGGTTCTTCTTGATGGAGCTGACAGGGAGATCTCCATCCAGATGTCAGAATTAGGAAGCACCTACAAAGTCCCACAGGTTTGTGTGTGTTTTTCTCCCTCGGGTAAAGTGAGGGGTGGGTGGTGGTGGGTGAGCAATAGATGCAATCATGTCTTCTCCATGGAATTCAAGAGCTGCTTTTCTCCATATTTTATCCCATTATGCTCCTGTTGAGATTAATAATAAAAGTCCTGAAATGTAAGCAATATGTTATCTGGAGAAGATATTCTACCAACTATTTAACTGATCAAAAAATATCCCTGGTTGTTGGGGCCTCTATTAGCATCTTCATTTTCACAGATAAATAATGCCTGTCCTATCCAGTAGGATTGAAGTTGGCAATAGTAGCATTTTATCCATCTAAAAAGTGGAATAAAAATTACTCTACCAATTATAGGTCAAATAGACTAGCAGATATTGTGTCTAATTTTTTTGCCCTGATCCTCTTAGTTAAACTTGAGAAAAATTCATTCCTTGCAGAAGGGTTTAGGTAGAGTTAAATGCTATATAGATTTTATAAGGAATAATGCACAAGTTAACAATCTAATATTGGCAACCAATTTGTGCTGAAATATCTAATCTCTATCAGTGAGGTAAAACAAGGTTTGCTGCTTCCTAGATGTTAGTGCAGCATTTGACTCAATAAAGAAAAAAGTATAATGGAGAAAATGGATGGCCCTCAAAATTGAGCTCGGTCTGTTGGCCCTGATCCAAGCCCTTGTTTGAGAGGGAGGTTTGGGCTCAATGGGAACATGAGAAAAAGGATCTATGCTTACCAAGAAGGAAGGAAAGGAGTGCATATTTAAACCCTTCTTATTCAGTGTAAATATGAATGACTTACTAGGAGTAATGAAGGATAAAAAAACTCCAGCTCATTAATAAATGTTATTTCATTTTTTGAAAAAAATGACTAAATTAGTGGACCAGTGAAATGCAGTGCATGTAGTATACAGTACTTGGATTTCAGAAAGGATTTGACAAAGTAAACCACAACCTATTTCTCAGGAAGCTGAAAATATGTGGGATAGACAGCATCACCCCCAGATGGGCTCAGCCTGTGGTCCTCAATGGAACTACGGCTGCATGGAGGGAAACAAGCAGTGGGGGACCCTGAGGTTCCATTTTAGCCCCAGTACCCTTCACCATCTTCATTAATGATTTGGATGAGGGGAGAAATGGGGAAATCATCAAATTTGAAGACAACACTAAAGTGGCAGGAATAGCCAACACCCCAGAAGATCCAGATGGATCTAGGTAGACTTGAACTCTGGGCCTATCTAACAAACTGTAATTGATTGTAGAGAAAAGTAAGGTTTTACACTTAGGCTAGAAAAACCAAATGTTCACTTACAGATGAGGTGAAACATGGCTCCATAGCAGTAACTGTGAAAAGGATCTTGGAGTCCGAGTGGACAATCACTTAAATATGAGCCAGCAATGTGTGGCAGCAGCCAAAAAAGCTAATTCAGTCCTAGGTTGCATTAACAGAGGGATAAAATCAAGATCACATGAAGTATTGGTACCGCTTTATAATGCCTTGTCTAGATCACACTTGAAATAGTGCATCCAGTGTTAGTCTCCATATTATAAAAAAGATGTAGAGACTCTGGAAAGAGTGCAGAAAAGATGATTAAGGGCCTGGAGACTAAAACATATGAGGAACAGTTGCAGGAATTCAGTATGTCTAATCTAGTGAAAAGGACAATGGGTGACATAATAGAAATGTACCAATATTTGGGGGGCTGCCACAGAGAAGAGGAGGTCCACCTATTTTCCAAAGTACTAGAAGGCAAGACAAGAAACAATGGATGGAAACTAATCAAGGAGAGAAACAACCTAGAACTAAGGAGAAATTTCCTAATGGTGAGGAAGGAATGTCTACCCTTCAGAAATTGTGGGTGGTCCATCAATGGAGGCTTTTAAGAAGAGACAGGACAGGAATAGTATAGATAGATGCAGATTAAGAGAGTTGGAAGGGACCTTGTAGGTCATCTAGTCCAAGCAGACCTTATACAATTTCTGACAGATGACAGTCCAGTCTCTTCTTGAAAGCTTCCAGTGATGAAGCTCCCACAACTTCTGAAAGCAAATTTATCTCTTTATTTCCAGGTTGAATCTCTCCTTCTTCAGTTTCCATCCAATATTCCTTGTCTGGCCTTTGTCCGGCCTTTGGGTGCTTTGCAAAATAGCTTGACCCCCTCCTCTCTGTGGCAGCCCCTCAAATATTGGAAGACTGCTATCATGTCTCCCCTGGTCCTTCTCTTCCCTAGACCAGCCATGCCCAGTTCCTGCAACCGTTCATCGTGTGTTTTATCCTCCAGTCCCCTCATCATCCTGGTTGCTCTTCTCTGCATTTTCTCAACATCTTTTTAATAGCGTGGTGACCAAAACTGGATGCAGGATTCTAAGTCTTACTAAGGCCTTATAGAGTGGTATTAGTACCTCTCTTGATCTTTTTTTGTTTTATAATTTTTGTGGTATTTATATCAAATATATAAAAAACAAAACAAAACATAAAATCTCCATCATTCAAATACAATCCAGACAGTATGTCGATAAGTTACAATTCTTTTCTGCTCAGTCTCTCAACCCAATTTTCAAATTATTTAGTTTCTCTCGTTTAACAATTTTATATTTATATTCATTTGACCATTATTGAACAGAAAGAAGAGTGAATAAAAACAAAAGAAAAATCACTTCATATATCATTATCTTTACATTAATTCCTAATTCATTTTTCTTCTCCGTGCTTTCTTGTCTAGCCATTGATAAAACAAATCCCAAATTAAGTAATATTGTTTATCTTGCTGTTCCCTAATTTCAAATGTCAATTTACTCATTTCAGCACAGTCCATAATTTTCTTAATAATTTCATCTTCAGTAGGTATCTTCTTGCCTTTCCAATTTTTAGCAAAAACAATTCTAGCCTCTGTTAAAATGTTCACAATTAAATATCTTATCTCTTTATTGTATATTTCTGGTAGAAACCCTAATAAAAATATCTCTGATTTAAAGTCAATGTGTTTCTTTGTCATTTTCTCCAACCATGTGTGGATTTTAGTACCTATCTTGATTGTATCCCTCTGTTAATGTGATTCAGGATTGCATTAGCTTTTTTTGGCTGCCGCTACCCACTCTTGACTCATATTTTTTTT
>WNWU01000254.1:21151-49649 GCA_012654045.1 Ptyas mucosa
AATAGAATAGAATAGAATAGAATAGAATAGAATAGAATAGAATAGAATAGAATAGAATAGAATAGAATAGAAATGTTTTATTGGCCAAGTGTGATTGGACACACAAGGAATTTGTCTTGGTGCATATGCTCTCTGTGTACATAAAAGAAAAGATACGTTCATCAAGAATCATAAGGTACAACACTTAATGATAGTCATAGGGTATAAATAAGCAATCAGGAAACAATATCAATATAAATCGTAAGGATGCAAGCAACAAAATTACAGTCATACAGTCATAAGTGGGAGGAGATGGGTGGTGGGAACGATGAGAAGATTAATAGTAGTGCAGACTTAGTAAATATACCAGCGATGGCTAACCTTTTCCGGACCGAGTGCCCAAAGCGTGCAGATGCACCCAAACCCCCAACATGCAATGCGCACGTGCCTCCTGCATCTGCCCTGCCCCCCCACGCATGCACGCGTGGCCCCTGCACACGCCCTGCCCCCCACGCATGCGCGGCAGAGACCGAAGACCAGCTGGCCAGCGGGAGGCACACGTGCATGCATGGCGGACCTGAAATGGGGCGATGACTCGCATGCCATCAAAGAGGGCGCTGCTGTTGTGGCCCGCCAGCGGCCTGTGCAGATTGTAGCTGTAGGGAAGTTTCTCCCCATCTGTTGTGGCCCATACGTGGCCTGTGCAGCTAGTAGCTGATTCAGACAGTGAGGAGGCTGGTGTGGTGCTGCACCAGCAGCCTGCGCAGCTGGCGCTCGAGTTGGACAGTGAGGAGGCTGGAGAAGATGTGATGCCAGAAGCAGGGATTCAGCCAGGGCCTTCAGAATCTCCAGAAGCCCCTTTAAGTGAAGAGGACGAAGAGGAGGAGCCTCTTCTCAATGCACGGGCGCGCAGAGCTGCCAAAAGGCAGGAGTGGCTCCTCAGGAGGAGGTCTCCTCGAGAGTAAGGCTTGGGGCTAATTGGCCACTCCCTTAGCCTATTTTAGGAGGAACACCGACTGAAGCAATTTGCAGGGAACAACTTTAGTTCACTCTCCTTCGCGTCTGGATTCTCTGCAACATTGCTTCTGGGCTTTCTGCCAACCCTAGTAAGATTGTGATTACCTTATTTTAGGACTCTTGTAAGCTGTTAAGAAAATTTATTAACAGCTTTTGTTTGAAAAAGACTGAGTTATTTTAGTAAATTAAGTTTTGTACAGACTTGGTGTGTGCTGCGTTCTTTGGGGTCCATAGCTGGGGCAGAACAGCTGCATGCCACCTCTGGCATGTGTGCCATAGGCTTACCATCATGGTATGGTATACCGTTTCAGACAAGTGGCCGTCCAGTCTCTTCTTAAAAACCTCCAGGAATGAAGCACCCACAACATCTGACAGCAAGCTACTTATGGGGATCCCACGGGGAAACAAATTATGCACACAGAATCACTCCCCAGGGAGATCCCTCCCAGCAAGGATATCAAATATCGGTAGCTATGAGAGGATCTCATGGCACATTTCAATACAGGTAGTCCTCGATTTACGACCGCAATCCAGCCCCAAAATTTCTGCTGCCCAGCGAAACATTTGTTAAGTGAGTTTTGGTCCCCTTTTACGACCTTCCTTGCCAGGGTTAAATCACTGCAGTCGTTAAATCAGTCACACGGTTGTTAAGTGAGTCTGGCTTCCCTGTCGACTTTGCTTTATCTGAAGGTTGGAAAAGGGGATCACGTGGCCTCCAGGACGCTGCAACCGTCCTAAAGGCGAGTCAGTTGCCAAGCATCTGAATTTTGATCACGAGATCGAGGATACTACTACAACGGTCGTAAAGTGTGAAAAGTGGTCATACGTCATTTTTAGCAGAGCTGTTGTAATTTTGGACGGTCACTAAATGAATGGTTGTAAGTCGAGGATGATCTGTATTGTTTTATTTGCATAATTGACAGTTACACACTTAAAGCACTTAAATATATTTAGATACGGTGTTTCTCAATCTGAGTGTTCTCCCTGGAGGGGCAGATTCAGTTCTGCCCAGGCAATGCTGGGTGTAACTGGGTGGGACATCTTAAGTAAGGGAGACAGGCTCCTTCACATTAAAAGGCCTCCGGGGGTTGGAAAATCACTTCAGATGTGGGCTGCCCATTTCCCAGTTTTTCCTCTATAAATCAATAAATGGAGTCTCTTGCTGACTTCCCAGACACATCAGTTCTCTTTTTGGGAGCAAACAAATGAAACTCCCTTTTTCCCCCCCCAATCTCAGTCTAGCTAGGGGATTTCCTGGTGGTCTTCCATCCCCGCTTAGCTTTATTTTAAGATACTCACTGAGGTGTTGCACAATTGCACAAAAATGGGAGTAAGGCAGTTCTCTTTTGGGGGGCAAATGAATGTAACTCTCCCATTCCCCCCCCCCATGCCTCAGTCAAACTGGAGGGATTTCCTGGTGGTCTCCCATCCCCTCTTAGCTTTCCTTAAGATGCCCGCCGAGGTGCTGCTGTAACAATTGCACAAAAGTGGGAGTAAGTTCATTCTCTTTTGGGGGGCAAATTAATGAAACCCCCTTTTTTTTCAATGCCTCAGTGTGGGGGGGGGGAGGAATTTCCTGGTGGCCTCCCATCCCCACTTAGGTTTTCTTAAGATGCCCTCCGAGGTGCTGCAGTAACAACTGCACAAAAGTGAGAGTAAGTCAGTTCTCTTTCTGGGGGCAAATGAATGAAACCCCCTTCCCCCTCCATGTCTCATCCTAACCCAGGGATTTCCTGGTGGCCTCCCATCCCCTCTTAGCTTTCCTTAAGATGCCCACCGAGGTGCTGCTGTAACAATTGGACATAAAATGGGAGTTAAGTGTGGCCGGTGAGCAATCGAGGTTTGCTTCCAGCCCAGATTCCGCCTTGCAGGTAGAAACAAAGCGCTTCCACTCTTCTTGAATTCAAACGTCTCCCCGATCCAACTTCCTCGTTTCGCGGGGGGGGGGGGGGGGCCTTGAGCTCTTCCACGCCCCACCCTCCCTTCTCCTCCGCTCCCGTGCCAACTTTGTGGTGGGGGGCCCTTGACCTGCACCCCCGCCCTCTGCAGAGCCACTCACCCCGGTGCTGATCTTCGTTACCCCGCGATGGTCCATAGCCGCCCCTTCCCACGAAGCGCTTCCACGGAAATCTCGGATCCGAGATCGAAAGTGATAGCAAAGAGTTCCCCCGGACGCAGCGCCTCCCGCGGACATCAGAGGGCGCCCCGAGCTGTCAATCAGCCCCGGAATAAAACGCCGCGATCGTGGGCGCAGAGCCACTATTATTCCCCCAGCCAGTTTAGTCGAAGGCAGGGGGAGCGGGGAGGGGGCTCGGCGTCGCTTCCCCACGCGGCTTCCCCACGCGCGGGAATCTGTTTCTGGGGTGGGGAGGAGTTTGACCCGGGGATCGGGGCTGGTTCCCTGCCAACCACTAGGAAAGACTAGCAAATCTTGCCCCAGAGGGGCTTTTTCAGGAGGACTTCTTTGGGGGGTTTTGTGGGTTTTTTTTTAAGGCGTTTCGCTGCTCATCCAAGAAGCTTCTTCAGCTCTGACAGGACGGTGGGGAATGGGAGGACTGTTATGCCTTGCAGACAGCTGGTCATTTGCCTCAGTGGTGAAATCCATTTTTTTCCACTACCGGTTCTGTGGACGTGGCTTGGTGGGCGTGGTATGGCTTGGTGGGCGTGGCAGGGGAAAGATATTGTAAAATCTCCATTCCCTCCCCACTCCAGGGGAAGGATACGGTAAAATCCCCATTCCCTCCCCACTCCTGGGGGAAGGATACTGCAAAATCCCCATTCCCTCCCCATTCCTGGGGGAAGGATATTGCAAAATCTCCATTCCCTCCTGGGGGAAGGATATTGCAAAATCTCCATTCCCTCCTGGGGGAAGGATATTGCAAAATCTCCATCCATTCCCTCCTGGGGGAAGGATATTGCAAAATCTCCATTCCCAACCCTCTCCTGGGGGAAGGATACTGCAAAATCCCCATTCCTACTGCACTCCAGGGGAAGGATATTGCAAAATCTCCATTCCCTCCCCACTCCAGGGGAAGGATACTGCAAAATCCTCATTCCCACCGCACTTCCTAACCCTAACCCTAACTCTAACCCTAACCAGCAAACTGATACATTGGATTTTGGCCGCGTTCGCATGACCCATGTACCTGCCTGGCGATTTAGCGCTTTGTTAAAAGGAGAGTTTGCACACGCTGAGCCCCGAAGGAGGAACTACTGTTTAGATGATCATATAACAACCGTGACTAGGGGTGTGTATGCCCAGATTCGTCTGGTGCTTCGGTTGCGCCCCGATTTGGACAGAGATGCTCTACGCACAGTTACTCATGCGCTAGTCACCTCCCGTCTTGACTACTGTAATGCTCTCTACCTGGGGCTGCCCTTGAGGACCACTCGGAGGCTTCAGCTGGTGCAGAATGCAGCCGCGCGGGTTGTGATGGGAGGGTCCCAATATTCCCATGTTACACCCCTCCTGCGCGACTTGCATTGGTTACCGGTTGCCCTCCGGGTGAGATTCAAGGTGCTGGTGATGACCTATAAAGCCCTACATGGCTTAGGCCCAGGATACTTGTCGGATCATCTGCAGCCAGCAACGGCTTCCCATCGCCCGGTGCGTTGTCACAAGGAGGGCCTTCTCCGGGTGCCGTCGGTTAGACAATGTCGGCCGTCGACCCCCAGGGATAGAGCTTTCTCTGTGGAATCAACTCTCCCGGGGGCTTCGGTTGGCTCCTGACCTTCGCACCTTCCGCCGCGAATTAAAAACATGGCTGTTCACATTGCCCAGCCTGGACTGAGGGGTTTTTGATTATTTTAATGGGTTTTAATATATGTTTAAATTATATATATATATATATTTATGTATTTTATGTTTTATTGGGTTTGTTTTTATTTGTTGTGAGCCGCCCTGAGTCCTACGGAGATAGGGCGGCATACAAATTATATTAAATAATTAAATAATAAAATAATACTGTACAGCACTGCAGTTTTAGCTGGTTTGTGCGAATGCAACCTCAAAATTAATGATCTTGATCAGGCCTGTTGTGTGAATCTGACCGTGATGCAATCCTTGCACCGTTTGGCAGAAGCTCATTCAGCTTTTGGCCTCCTTCTTGAAGCTGAGTCAAAATGTAAACCTCCTGGCTACATTTCTTCTCCCCACAGATGATACATTACATTTTCCCTCCTCTTTTCTACTTTCGCTAGAGAAGTACGGCTTCCTTTTTTTTCTGGCAGTGTTTTTCTTTTTTGGCCTTCAAAATGCATTGATTCCTGACTATTACCAAGTCTAATCCTTGCAGTTTTCCAAAAGTGATTTGCCAACATTGCCTCCTTCTTAGGGCTGAGAGAGAGTGACTGGCCCAAGGCCGCAGACCTAGCTTCGGGCCTAAGGCCGAATTAAGACTTCAGGTCTCCCACTTCCTAAGCAGGTGCCTTAACTACTACACCAAACGGGCTCTCGACAATTCTTTGCATCCAAATAAAAATATTGTCTAACAGGAAAATGGGGGGAGGGGGGGGAAGGGATGTCTTTGAGGTGTGGTCAAAAGAATCAAAATGGCGGCCTGGCTTTTTGAGGCTTTGCCTTTTTTTTAATGAGGGCTTTTCCTCAGGGCTGTCTTAACAGAATTATGGGCCGCGGGCAAAGCAGTGTACTGGGGCCCCTACGACAACTACTCACAGGAATAAAAATGTAAATGTTCGATAAAATTAAACATATATGTATTTTATTGGCACTTCCAACAAAATTGGTGTCGAAACATAAAAAACATGCTGTGCAGCAACAACTAACCAACATTTGAACAATACACGAGGCTTGAAAAACACAATAATACCCAGTAAGCCATATAGTTGCTGTATTTATATGATACAAGGTGCATTGAAGGGTTAACAGACACAGATTGGTATGGGGCTCCTATGCTTGTGGGGCCCATGGGCAAGTGCCCATCAGGTCCATGCATTAAGACAGCCCTGCTTTTCCTTCTTTGAAGCCAACATCCTGGTTACTTTTTATTCTCCAAAGCCCCTGAGGGCAGGACAAGAAGCAATGGGTGGAGACTAAACAAGAGAGAAGCAACCTAGAACCAAGGAGAAATTTTGTGATAAGCTTTTATCTGTGGGCTGTCAGACTCCTGAATGAGAAATACCCTGTTTCCCCAAAAATAAATATTTCCTGATAGTAAGCTCCATTGAGCTTTTAAGCGTATGCGCTAAAATAAGCCCTCCCCAAAAATATTTAAACACATGCGCAGCCGGTCTCTGCCGTTCCCTCTGGTTAGGATTAGGGAGACAGAGCTGGAAATCAGATAAGAAAAGCTCTGTCTTGCTCCACATGCCCCAAAATAATGAGACCTCCCCAAAATTAAGGCCAAGTGCTTATTTCGGGGTTCAAACCCCCCCCCCGAAACATCATAACTATGTAGTATGATGGACTGCAGGGTCCGCCCAATGTGTAACATGTTCACACCGGTGCAATAGGACTGGGTGTTTTGTTAATACGATTTATTGGGTTAGGGATTTTCTGTCTTCACTGTGAGTTGTATTGTGTTTGGGGGATGCACTGAGGGAGCGCAACCAATCTCATTGGATATCTGTTGCGCACAGACAATAAGGATTTGAATTTGAATTTAGTTAGCGGTAGAACAACTAATCAGTGGGACAACTTGCCTCCAGAAGTTGTTGGTGCTCCAGTACTGGAAGCTTTTAAGAAGAGATAGGATAACCATTTGTCTGAAATGGTACACGGTTTCCTGCCTGAGCAGAGGGTCGGACTAGAAGACCTCCAAGGTCCCGTCCAACCGGGCTATTCTATTCTATTCTATTCTATTCTATTCTATTCTACTCTACTCTACTCTACTCTACTCTACTCTACTCTACTCTACTCTACTCTACTCTACTCTACTCTACTCCACTCCACTCCACTCCACTCCACTCCACTCCACTCCACTCCACTCCATTCCATTCCATTCCATTCCATTTTATTCTATTTTTAAGTCATCCCGTCTAAGGCGCCTGTCGGTGCAGGAAACCAAGAGTGTTAGCAGAGGACTCGAACTCGAAAGTTGGGCGGAGGAGGAGCAGAAGAAACGGATCAGCGGCTGATCCGTGCAAACCAGAGCGCACGAGAGGGCGGAAGGTGGCGCGATTTGATGTTCGCGGGCACGTGTGAATGCGCGGAACGAGCCACTAGGGGGCTCAAGCTCTGCACGGAAAGGCCACGGGGGGGGGGGGGGGGGAGAGAAAGTTGCGTTTCAAGTTTGAGAACCACCGAGGGGTCATTTTTCTCTCCTTCCTCCCCACCCCGCCTCCCCCCGCTTCCTCCCCATCACATTCCCGCGCAGCGCTTTCACTTTTTGCCGCACACAATTTATTTTTTTGGTGCGACGAAGCTTCCCCGGTTGAGCAACCGCCTGCTTGGAACCCGCCTTCGCTGGAAGCCGCCCAGCATCTCCTCTCCCTTCGTCTGCAGCCGGTGTTTGTTTTCTCCGACTTATTTTCACTTTCGGCTTCCGGGAAAGCGGCTGTTTTTCTCCGAAGCTCTGCGGCCCGGGTGGTTTCCAGAGCCGGGCGGGGGAGGCGCCAAGACCTGCCCACCGGCCCCCGCCGCCCGCGCCCTCCGTTCAGTCTGAGCCGGCTGCCGTGCGCGGAGGAGCTCTCTTAAATCCCCTTCGCGGGTCCCCCCGCGCGTAGATCGCGGCCGCTGCTTTCTTCCTCCGCTGCTCTGCAAACGGGCTTTCCCCGTTGGACTCTGCGAGAAGCTCCTCCACCGCCGGTAAGTCGGTTCTCAGCAAAGCTGCAGGCTTTTGTTTACCGCTGCTCTTTTATTCCCTTTTCTCTCCATTCTCCGTTGCTCTCATTTTTTTTCCCTGTCCCTTTCTCGACAGGATTGCTTCCAGCGCAAAAGCGCTGCTCCAGGCAAGCTCCTTTTACCAGTCTTGGAACCGGCGCGATGAAGCCGGGCTTGTGGTCCTGGGTCACCCTGTGGATGCTGTTGGACTTCCTGGCCCTCCACCTGGCTTGGAAATGGACCCCCTTACCTTGGGGGAGCCCACTGGCTTCCCTCTGGGCCGTCGCCGTGGGGCGCTGCATGTCGCTCGTCCTCGCAGGGGGTACCCTCCTCAGCTCCTGTGGGGACAAGCTTCCCTGGAGGCTGTTGTTGGAAGGGCCCTTGGTCCTCTCCTTCCAGATGCCCACCTACGTCAGCCTGCAGTACCTCTATCATCCCAAAGGGGACGCCCTGCATCTGGCCACCAACTGGGGCAAGAGCGACGTCCTTGCCCTCAACTACCTGGTGGTGGGGGCCGTGCTGCTGCTGTTCCATCACCTCCTCCCTTGGGGGGGCACAGGATCGGAAAAGGCGCCATCGGCTTCCTTCGGGCGCCTCATCTCCTGCCTGAGGCCGGAGGCGCTGCGGTTCGTGGCCATCACGGTGCTTATGGTGATCTCATGCATGGGTAAGTGGACCTTTTGAGGTGGGGGGTGGGGCAGGGGTGATCCTTCCCCGGGCCCTCACAATCAATCTAGAGCAGGGGTGTCAAACTTGATTTCATTGAGGGCTGCAGCAGGGTTGTGTTTGACCTTGGGGGGATGGGATGGGCGTGGCCGGGATGGGCGTGGCCAGCTTGACGTCACTCGTGTTGGGGGCACCTGTGGTGGCCAGCGAAAACGGGATCTTGAGCTCCGTTTTTGACTGCGACGGCCTTCTGCAAACTTCTGCCAGCGAAAATGGAGCTTGGGAAGGCAGCATACGGCCTCCTGAACTCTGTTTTCTCTGGCAGAGGCACCGCGGGCCAGTCATTCACTGTTTCCAGGGCATCCCCATGGACCAAAATCTAAGCACCCTGCAGGGCAGATCCAGCCCCCGGGCCTTGAGTTTGAGACCCCTGACCTAGAGTTTTAACAATACCTGATATAGATAGTCCTTGAGTTACAACTGTTCCTTTAGCGAACGTTTGAAGTTGCAATAGCACTGAAAAAAGTGACTTACAACTGGTCCTCGTACTTATGACCGTCGCAAGAGCCCTATAGTCACAAGGTCAAAATAATATATTGGCAACCAGCATATATTAACAGTGGTTACAGCATCCTGGGTTCATTTGATCGCCAATCACAACCCGCCCAGCCAGCTTCTGAGAAGCAAACCTAATATGGGAAGCAGGATTCACTTAATGACCACATGATTCAGTTAAAAATTGCAGTGTTTCACTTAACAACCGGGCAGGTAAAAGTGACTCACTTAACCGCCTTGCTTAGAAATGGAAATTCTGGTCCCTATTGTGGTTGTAAGTCAAAAGGACTAGCTGTATTAAGGATGTGGTGCGGGGAAGGTCAAAAAAGTCAAAATGGTGGCAATTGACATACGGTCATGTCTTGCAATATCTACTTAAAATTCTAGTGGGGGAAAAAATAGAGACATCCCAATGCAGTCATTCATACACACACCCCAAAAAAATTCTCTTCTAAATTGACTCCTACCCTCCTTCTGTCATATGGCTGCAATTTGGAGTGTTATATTTTGCTTTTCCGAAAACTAAAGAAGCGGGTGACATAATACAGATTGCCTTTCTTCTGTTTCTCATCTCGTCTTGCGTCAGACATGCAGGAACTAGAAAGGGGGAAATTATTAATTGGAATTTTAAAAGATAAAAAATGAATGAATAAAAACATACATTGATATAGTTCTAGCCCAATGCTGGGCCACGTTGAGGGCGGGGATATTTCTGATCAGGAAGTCATTCTGTGTGCACATTGGTTCCAGGGGCCGCTGTAAAAGATAGATGGTTGTTTCAATAGTGCCACATTTGCAGTAAATGTCCTTTTCCCTCTGGGAGAACCCCCCCATTCTAACATGGGGTCTTTAGTTCTAGTCAAGCTAGTGCTCCGTCAATTTAAAAAATCTCCAAAACAATCCACTTTTCCTCTGAGCTTTTAGGCAACTCCTCAGACGGTTCTAGCCAGTTATGAAGTGCTTAACTTGAAATTTCCATGTTTTTAATTGTTCTGTTGTACTAAGCAATCTAAAAAGCTCCTTTCTTCTGTTGATATTTAGGAATGTCAAAGAGTTGTGGGAAAACTGAAATGAGTTATTTTAAAAACGAGGGCCTGAGACTTTAACGGATCTCTGGGGTGAAGGTAGAGATGTCTGATTGTTGTTGAGACTTTTTAGGGGCCTCGTCTTGTTGTTGTTGTTGTTGTTTTTAACTGTACTGTAATGGATTTTGAATTTCTTTTCTTTTTATCTTGGTTTGCCGCCCAGAGTGCGGGGGGGGGGGGGGGGGGGAGGGGGGGGGAGAGAGAGAGGGGATGGGGATAGGATGGATTGGAATGGACTGGACTGGACTGGACTGGAATGGAATTTTTTATTGGCCAAATGGGATTGGACACACAAGGAATTTGTCTTTGGTGCATATGCTCTCAGTGTACATAAAAGGAAAAAAAGAAAAAAAAATACTTTCATCAAGAATCATAAGATACAACACTTAGTGATAGTCATAGGTTACTAAATAAGCAATCAAATCATACTAGGAAACAAATAAAACAATATAAATCGTAACAATACAAGCAACATGGTTATAGTCATAAGTGGGAGAAGATAGGTAATAGGAAGGATGAGAAGAATAATAGTAATACAGTCTTAATAAATAGTTTGACAGTGTTGTAGGAATTAGTTGTTTAGCAGAGTGATGGCATTCGGGAAGAAACTGTCCTTGTGTCTAGTTGTTCTGGTGTGCAGTGCCCTATAGCGTTGTTTTGAGGATAGGAGTTGAAACAATTTATGCCCAGGATGTGAGGGATCTGTAGATATTAAAAGAGGGAGGGAGGGAGGGGGAGAGAGAGAGAGAGAGAGAGGGAGAGAGGGAGAAAGAAAGAAAGAAAGAAAGAAAGAAAGAAAGAAAGAAAGAAAGAAAGAAAGAAAGATGGGATTTAGAAGAAAAAGGCAGCAGCAAATTCCTACAGGCCAGTCAGGAGTTACAGCCACATAAGGATTATTGCCCCGAGATGAGAAAATTGAGAGAGAAGATTGATGCCTCATTGCAGTGCAAACCCCGCCCCTTTCCCTCATGCATGTGATGTCACAATGCACAGACTTCCATTGTGACCGTGCAGTGCTACTGTTAGGCCTCGCTTAACAATTGATCGCTTAATAACAGAATAACAGAGTTGGAAGGGACCTTGGAGGTCTTCTAATCGAACCCCCTACTCAAGCAGGAAACCCTATAACAGTGATGGCTAACCTTTTTGCCATTGCGTGCCAAAAGTGGGGGGAGTGTGTGTGGGGGGTCATGTGCATGTGCCCACACCCATAATTCAATGCTCTCCGCACCGCCGTGCATGCGCACGTGACCTCCTCCACTCTCCCCCAACTTTTGGCATGGTAAGCCCATTTTCTGCCCTCCCCAGGCTCCAGAGGCTTTCTAGGAGTCTGGGGAGGGTGAAAACAGCCTTCCCTACTCCCCTGGAGTCTGGAAACAGCCTGTTTCCTGACTTCTGGTGGGACTGGAAGGCCTGAAAATCATCTGGTCGGTGCACGCATGTGCACTGGAACTGAGCTAGGGCAACGGTCATGTGCCCACAGATATGGCTCCGTGTGCCAGCTGTGGCACGCGTGCCATAGGTTCGCCATCACGGCCCTATAACATTTCAGACAAATGATGGTCCAATTTCTTTTTAAAAACCTCCCGTGTTGGAGCACTCACAACTTCTGCAGGCAGGTCGTTAATTATTTGCGACCCAGCCTCAAAGTTACGACCGCCACCCACGCACACGCGCAAAGCCACATAAGCGCATTACAGGTTTGCATTTACAACTGGTTGCAAAGTCCCATGGTCACACGACTGCAGTTTGTGAAGTGTTTTGCTGTTTTTCGGCAAAAGAAGCACCCATTGAATATGCTAGATTTGTATAATCACATGGTTTGTTTTAAAAAAACCACACGATTAACGATCATTGTAAAAAAAAAATTATCGTAAAATCGAGAGGTCACGTGGTGACCCATCTAACGACCACAATGACTTGTGACCACAATTCCTGGCTGAATCGGAGCAGTCAGTTGAGTATTTATTTAATTCCCTCCTGCCCCCGCGCTTATTCTACATGGGGACTTTCAAACGTATGAAGGCTACAATTCCCAGAATCCACAGCTTTTTATTTGTTGATTTTTCTTTAGGACTTTAATCCAGAACCCAATAAAAACAGCCAGAGACTGTAGTCTAGCTGCAGTATGATATTTTACTTAGCACGTTAAGGGTCAGAACAGGCTCCTATAATCACACAAAATTAAGATAAAGATAATAGAAAATGTCCACGGAGATTCTCAGTCATCCAGGTCATCCAAGCTTTTTGGATGAGAAGTGAAACGTCTCCAAAGAAAAACCAGAAAGTCCAGCTGCCTCTTGAAAATAGCACCTTTGGGATTAATAGAAAATGGTGTCAAGAGAAAAATAATAGAAAATGGTTTCGCTCTTTTTAGGCTATGGAGCACGGGAATCTGCAAAAGTCAATAGGCCACGATGGTGTGATCGAGTTTTGATTTTTTTTAAAATTACATTTTATATACATCCTTGCATATATATGCAGAAACTTTTCCGTTTAACATTTTTATTGAGTTATAACATATTATTTTAGGGGATGCAGTGGCTCAGTGGCTAAGACGCTGAGCTTGTCGATTGAAAGGTCAGCAGTTCAGCTGTTCGAATCCCTAGTGCCACGCAATGGGGTGAGCTCCCGTTACTTGTCCCAGCTTCTGCCCACCTAGCATTTCGAAAGCACGTAAAAAATGCAAGTAGAAAAATAGAGATCACCTTTTTTGGTGGGAAGGTAACAGCGTTCCATGCGCCTTGGCGTTGAGTCATGCCGGCCACATGACCCCGGAGACATCTTCGGACACCGCTGGCTCTTCGGCTTTGAAACGGAGATGAGCACTGCCCCCTACAGTCGGGAACAACTAGCATATATGTGGGAGGGGAACCTTTACCTTTTACCTTTATAAAATATTATAAAATACAAAAGTAAATCGAAAAGCAGTGGGGAGGAAAAGGGGGAAGAGAAGTGAGGAAGGATAAGAAGAAAAAGAAACATTGACTTCTGACTCTCTCTGTTGCAGTAAAATAAGGCATTAACATCAAATCAGAATTTTTTGCTTTGTTATAATAATATGAACTGTAAAGATCTATCGATCTACTCAGTAAAACCCCAAATCAAAGTTTCATTCTTTTCCATATCAAGCACGAAGTTCGGAAGCAGTCTCCAAGCGGAAACAAAAGTACTTATATTCTTTTCTTTAATCAAAGTAGCCAGTTTTGCCATTTCAGTTCAACTCCATCAACTTCTGCAACCATTTGTCCATAGTAGGGATCGAAGTGTCCTTCCATTTTTGGGCATACAATGGTCTTGCTGCTGTCAACATATCTAGTAACGAAGTTATATTAGTTATATATGCAGAAACTTGGTACATGCCTGTTCAAGGGACAGCGTTTGTTGTGCCGAATTGGGGGAAATGGTGTTTGCTAGGCGCAGCAAAACCAAAAAAAAATCTAGCACATTGCAGAAATAGCAGTAGCAATAGCACTTAGATATATACTGCTTCACAGTGTTTTTACAAGCCCTCTCTAAACGGTTTACAGAGTCAGCCTATCGTTCAAGGTCACTTCTAACAGATGCTTTTTGTCTCTGACTTGTAATCTTGTGTGCTTGTAACGTGCCATTTGCTATTTCTGACGTCATTCTCATCCAAAAATAAACTCCGGAAGAGAGTTGGTAGAGTGCCGGTTCAGACAGGCCTGGTTACTACATAAAAGGGGTCAGATGGCTGAAATGGTGGCAGAAACTCTGAAACAGTAAAGGCAATTTGCTAAAATGGCTGTCACAGAAAACGAGGATTTATATTATAAACAGGGTTTTGTAAAACCAAAGAACTTTGCTATACGGTGGTTCCCCTTCAGTGCTGCCCTCACAGCGCCTTGTTTTAATTTTTCTGTTACTTCCCACCTCTGAATTTGTTAATTCAAAGAATGACAGATGTCCTACATATTTGTAATTTCAGGCATTTTTCCTGTATCACATTTCTTCTGAACGAATCTGTACAGAGTCGGCTCACTTCTGATTTCCTTTTTATTTTCAATTGGAGTTTTGGAATGTGAGTTTGGATATTTAGGCTAGGGCCTCCAATTTTTTTAATTATTATTGTTTCTTTTAAAGCAACCATTGTAAGTATCAGCAGAAAAAAAATAGGATTTTTACAAGGATTTATTTCTGCTTTTGTTGGGAAAAAGAAAGGAAATGTAATCTTAGTTTGAGCTAAATAAAATAATAAAAAAATAGCAGTAAAAATTTCAAAGTATCCACATCAGGCCAGCAGGAAGGCACATTATGTGGTATACATTTCAAAAAAGGATGCGGTGGCTCAGTGGCTAAGCTTGTCGATCAAAAGGTCAGCAGTTCAGAGGTTCGAATCCCTAGTGCTGCGCAATGGGGTGAGCTCCCATGACTTGTCCCAGCTTCTGCCAACCTAGCAGTTCGAAAGCACATAAAAAATGCAAGTAGAAAAATAGGGACCACCTTTGGTGGGAAAGTAACAGAGTTCCATGCATCTTTGGTGTTTAGTCATGCCGGCCACATGACCTTTTCGTCTTCGGACGTCTTGGGACAGCGCTGGCTCTTCGGCTTTGAAACTGAGATGAGCACCGCCCCCTAGAGTTGGGAACGACTAGCACACATGTGCGAGGGGAACCTTTACCGTTATACATTTCAAAAAGTGTTTTTTAAATGCTTGGAAACTCTTAACATGAGTGAACCCACTATCATTTTGTTATTAAATATTAAATATTAATTAAAGCAACTTACGACCCTATCACTGCCCAACCCTAAACACCATATTACAGTTGTTTTTAGCAATCCACACAATTTATTCCTTGGTTTTTGTTAAATATTTGTCTTTATTCAGGATTGCTTGTTTTTTTTTATACTGGGTGGGTTGTTTATTCCAGGAGTCTCCAACTTTGGCAACTTTAAGACTTGTGGACTTCAACTCCCAGAGTTCCTCAGCCAGCTTTGCTTTGCTGAGGAACTCTGGGAGTTGATGTCCACAAGTTTATTCTATTTAAGAGAACCAAGAATCTTTTTGATAGCTGAGGAATAGAAATGCATTAAATAAATAAAGGAATGCATGGAACAGGCTCCTAAATCCTCTACAAGTTGACTTTTCTGGTTGGTACAAAAGCTTGAGAAATGACCCCTTGCTTTAACGAGAGACACCCAGAAATTATAAGAGGCCCGCGATATTTTTCTATTTTTTTTAAAAAAATAGTAACTTGGCTGCTCATCTTGATGAGAAGGCCCGCTAGGAAAATACACTTGCTTGCAACTCTCTCCTCCCTTCCCCAGCCATCTGCAGCTTTCACTGTACTTTTCAGATAGTCCTCGACTTACAATGATTCGTTTAGTGACCGTTCTAAGTTACAACAGCCCTGAAAAAAGTGACTGATGACCATTTTTGACACTTAGTGACCATTGTGGCATCCCCCGGGGGTCACGTGATCAAAATTCAGAAGCTTGGCAACCGACTCATATTTATGACGTTTGCGATGGAAGTGTTGGGCTCAATTGCGGTCGTAATTCGAGTACCTGCATTACATACAGAAAACAAACAATGCTGTTCAGGTTGCTACTTGGGAGGGTCAAACCCCGGGGTGGGTTCTACTTACCTCCGCTACCGGTTTGCAGTGGGAGCGCGCGTGCACATCTGCACATGCGCAGATCCATGATGACATCCAGGCGGGTGGGTAGAGCCTCCTGCCGCCATTACTACCGGTTCGCAAGAACCGGACCAAACCAGGAGCAACCCACTGTTGGTCCAATCCGAATGACCAGCTTCTACTGCAATTCCCAGATGTTGATGTCCATTGATATCTCTATCTATCTATCTATCTATCTATCTATCTATCTATCTATCTATCTCAAACTCTCAATCTCTCTCTCTCAATCTCAAACTCTCAATCCCCCCTCTCTCAACCTCTCCCTCTCTCTCTTTCTCTCTCTCCCAAACTCTCAATCTCTCTCAATTTTTGTCTTTCAGGAGAGATGGCAATTCCATATTATACCGGGCAGGTGACAGACTTGCTCATAAGCAAGGAGGAAGCCTCGGCCTTCAAGAATGCCCTGTATATGATGGCTTGTTTCACTCTGGCCAGGTATGATGGGGAGAAACTACCTGGGTTTGTTTTTTAAATGCAAACTTGCACTGACCAATTTTCTGCACGTTCTAACCTCTGCCCGAATCGATCTGCGGTATTGTTGGAAACCCACAAATTTGGCAATGCATGTTAGTCAGAATAGTAGGGAAAAGTTGGATCACAAACGAATATATTCGGAAATGCATCATATGTGTGTGTAGGGGGTGCTAGAGAGAGAGAGAAAAAAAAAATAGGAACCGTACAGTAGTCCTCGACTTACAACAGTTTGCTTAGTGACCGTTCGAAATTACAATGGCACTGAAAAAAGTGACATGCCCATTTTCACACTTATGACCGTTGCAGCATCCCCATGGTCAAGTGATTTACCTTTGGATGCTGGACAATGTATTCACATTTATGAGGGTTGCAATGTCCTGGCGTCATGTGATCCCCTTTTATGACCTTCTGACAAGCAAAGTCAATGGGGAAGCCAGATTCATTTAACGGTTGTGTTACTAATTGAACAAGCGCAATGATTTGCTTAACAAACGTGGTGAGAAAAGTCGTAAAATGGGACAAAACTCGCTTAACAAATGTCTCACTTAGCAACATAAATTTTGGGCTCAATTGTGGTCGTAAGTCAAGGACTATGTCTATTAAGGGCCTGTTCTATTAGATCAGCCAGAGAAAGGCATGCTGCGGATACCAACCTCCAGGAATTTAAAGTTCATTTATTTATTACATGTATATGCTTCCCAATCTCACTATTCAAAGTGACTCTGGGTGCCTTACAATATCCACCAGGCAATGGATTTCAACTTCCTGAATTCCCCAGCCAGAATGGTGCCTAGGGAGTTCTGGGACTTGAAGTCCAGATGTCTTCAAGTTGCCAAGATTGAGAAACATAGCTCTAAATGTACTTTCTAAGGAGGCTCCAATCCCTTCTACTGATCTCATCTTCTAAAATAATGTCCTTTATTACTGTATATCCATAAATTACTCACACCAAGGAGAGGAAAACAGCCAGCTTTCTGTTATTCGTCTCCTTCCCCTCCAGAGTCATTAGGCAGTTTCAGAGTAACAGAATAAGAGTTGGAAGGGACTTTGGAGGTCTTCTAGTCCAACCTCCTGCTCAGGCAGGAAACCCTACACCATTTCAGACAAAAGGTTGTTTAATCTCTTCTTTAAAACTTCCAGTGTTGGAGCATTCACAATTTCGGGAAACAAGTTGTTCCACTAGTTAATTGTTCTCACTGTCAGGAAATTTCTCCGTAGAAGTTCTAGGTTGATTTTCTCCTTGATTAATTTCCATCCGTAGCTTTTTCTCCTGCCCTCAGGTGCTTTGGAGAATAGCTTGACCTCCCTTCTTCTTTGTGGCAGGCCCTCAAATATTGGAGGACTGCTTGCCGGCTCCTTCTGCTGTGTAATTCAAAATTCATCACAGTGATCGTTACCTCAGGATAGAACATTATTTGTCCCTCACATCAATATATTTGCAGAAATGTGTCTCAGGTTGCAAAAAAAACAGAAAAGGAAACCAAGATTCTTGACCACAGCATGGGATGAAATAGAGTGCATTGGCGGGGGTGGGGGATGTAAAAGTGATGTCAGGTAGGAGAAAAGAATGGAGAGAACTAAAGATGGAGTCATGACAGACATCTCTTTTCCCATTCCTCTCAGTGCTACAACAGAGTTTCTCTCCGACTTCCTGTACAAAACGGTTATGAACAGATTTCACACCCGCTTCCAGGGCTCTGTCTTCAAGTCTGTTCTGCGCCAGGAGATCGGCTTCTTCAGCACTAATCGAACAGGTAAAGGATCCGGCATTCCCTTCACACACACACACTATTCTGCCCCAGCTACGGACCCAAAGAACGCAGCACACACAAAGTCTGTACAAACCTTAGTTTGCTAAATTAAATCAGCATTTTTCAAACAAAGGCTGTTAATTAACTTCCTTAACAGCCTACAAGAATCCCAAGAATAAATAATCGTAATCTTAACTAGGATTGGCAGAAAGCCCAGAAGTAATTTGCAGGACACTGATAAAAGAACTAAGATCCAGACACGAAGGAGAGTGAACTAAGTTGTTCCCTGCAAATTGCCTCAGTTGTCGTCCATCCTTAAATAGGCTAAGGGAGTGGCCAATTAGCCCCAAGCCTTACTTTTGAGGAGACCTCCCCCTGAGGAGCCACTCCTGCCTTTTGGCAGCTCTGCCCGCCTGTGCATCGAGAAGAGGCTCCTCCTCTTCTTCCTCTTCACCATGGAAGCTTCTGGAGATTCTGAAGGCCCTGGCTGACTCCCCACCTCTGTCATCACATCTTCTCCAGCCTCCTCATTGTCTGACTCGAGTGCCAGCTGCACAGGCTGCTGGCGCAACACCACACCAGCCTCCTCGCTGTGGAAATCAATCACTAGCTGCACAGGCCGCTGACGGGCCACAACACACACACACACTGTTTTCCTGAAAATAAGACCTAGCTTGGTTTTTACATGTGTGTCCAATATAAGCCCTACCCCCAAAATAAGCCCTACTTAAGACCCTGCCCACTCCATTGCACCTGGTTGCACAGGGTGGGGCGAGATGCACAGGTAAAAATCAAGTGAGGGTGGGGATTGGAGGGGTTGAGCTGCTAAGCTTCAGACAGTTGCAGCCAGGCCTCGCACACCCCGATACCTGCCTCCCCCCCCTTTTTTTTTTAAATTTGATTTATATGCCGCCCTTCTCCGGAGACTCAGGGCGGCTTACAATGCGCTACACAATAGCCTTCATACTTTTGTATATTTATACAAAGTCAGCTTATTGTCCCCACAATCTGGGTCCTCATTTTACCTACCTTAGAAAGGATGGAAGGCTGAGTCAACCTTGAGCCTTGGTGAGATTCGAACCTGCAATAATTGCAGGCAGCTGCTGTTAATAACAGGGCTTTAGACCACTGTACTATCCTTGCTGGACCACTTCTGCGGCTCATTGCTGCCGCTCGCTTGTGTTGCCTCTGGCCTCCGTTTCGCAATCAGAGGTCTTCAGGAAAGGCATCTGCAACCGAGAAACAACCTCCGGATTGACACGTACAGAGCCCCCTGGTTTCCATTTCACTGTCAGAGGCTTTTCGTAAAGATCTCTGCAGCTGATAAGGATTGATCCAGAGCTCTTTTATTGGCTGCAGAGACCTTTCCAGAAGGCCTCTGACGGTGAAACGTAAGCCAGGGGACACGGTGCACATCAATCCTTGGCTGTAGAAGCCTTTTCTGAAGGCCGCTGATGGCAAAACGGAGGCCAGGGGCGATGTGCGTGAATGGCGGCAAGCGGCTGCAGAAGAAGTGGGCCGGAGGCAGGCTCCTACTGGGCGGGGCTGTTGCAGGGTGAGTCAGTGGAAGACATTCTCTGAAAATAAGACCTGGTGGCAAAAAAAGTTTTAAGACTGGGTCTTATTTTCAGGAAAACGTTTGTGTGCGTGTACAGACACATACACACCATGTTTCCCCAAAAATAAGACATATAAGCAATATGAAAGAAAAGGATTTTATATTTATAACTGCTTTGAAGAGTATCAGAAGCTGCCCTGTGTCCCTTTTTTTTTCTTCTTCTTTTCCATTTTTTAAAACTTATTTTCTTTTCTTGCCATTTTTTTGTTTCCCTTTGCTTGCTTGCTTTTTCTTTTTTGATGTACTTACCTCTGTGTGTGTTGTGCGAGTCCGGCCGTTCAAAGAGGACTAGGTTGGGAATGCTGCTTTCAGTACAGGCAGTCCTTGAGTTACGACCACAACTAAGCACTAAATTTCTTTTGCTAAGTGAGACAGTTGTTAAGGGAGTTTTGCCCCATGTTATGACCTTTTGTGCCATAGTTGTTAAGTGAATCACTGTGGTTGTTAACATAGTAACCCGGTTGTTAAGTCAATCTAGCTTCCCCATTGACTTTGCTTGTCAGAAGGTCGCAAAAGGTGATCACATGACCCTGGGAGACGGCAAACGTCATAAATACGAGTCAGTTGCTAAGCGTCTGAATTTCGATCACGTGAGACCATGGGAATTCTGCAATGGTTACAAGTGTGAAAAATGGTCATATGTCTCTTTTTTCAGTGCCATAATTTCAAACGGTCACTAAATAAACTCTTGTCAATCGAGGACTACCTGTTCTGAGGGTCGATTGATCTGTCTGTCCTCAAAGTTGGTTTAGACCAGCATCCCCCAACCTTTTGGGCACCAGGGATTGGTACCATGGAGGTTTTTCCACTGACCGGAGGGGCCGTGCTTTCACATGCTGCCTGCATCCCGTGGTTGGAATTTCACTTGTTTATGTGGCCCGGTTTCTGACATGCCGGGGACCGGTGCCAGTCCATGGGGGTTGGGGACCCCTGGGTAAGAAGATGGGGGTGGTCAGTCCCACAGATGGGTACCGAAAAAACGGAAGGCAAAGCCCACAGTTGTTAGAGGCTTCTCCCAATTGACGTACGGTAATTTCAAATGAACTTGTTCTGGTTGACAGGTGACATCACTTCCCACATCTCGTCCGGCATCGATGCCATGAGCGAAGCCCTCTCAGACGATCTGAGCCTCGTGATGTGGTACCTGCTCCGGGGCGTCTGCTACTTCGCCATGATGCTGTGGATTTCTGTGCCTTTGGCCTTCTTCGTCATTGTGACCCTGCCCTTCATCCTGCTGTTGCCGAAGCTCTCGGGGAAGTTCTACCAGGTGACTAAAGGTTCCCTTCAGCCCCACTCGAGGGTACTGTGGTAGAGAAGCCCAAGGCCCAAAGGCTAGTGTCCCACAGGCCACTGAGGAGGGATATAGAAATAATGTTTATTTCTGTCAGCCATTCCTGGGGATGAAACTATTCTGACCTGGCCATCGCACCTGTCTTTAATTACACATTGGGAATTAACTGCATTCACCAACAGAAAGTCCAGGCAAGAGTCCTGCAAGGAGTTTTTTTTAATTAATTAATTTATTTTGATTTTGATTTATATGCCGCCCTTCTCCAGAGACTCAGGGCGGCTTACAATGCGTTAAGCAATAGCCTTCGTACTTTTGTATATTTCATACAAAGTCAGCTTATTGCCCCCACAAACCGGGTCTTCATTTTACCTACCTTAGAAAGGATGGAAGGCTGAGTCAACCTCGAGCCTGGTGACAATTGAACTCACAGTAATTGCAGGCAGCTGGAAGTTAAATACTACTTTTAACCGTAGCATTAGTCACCTACGCCACTCAGGCTCCTTTTAACTGAAGCAGTAGTCCTTATCAGCTCATTAGGCTAAATGTAAGATGTTGAGCTCCCAGCCGGGAGACTGCTACATCAAGTCAGTTCAACCAGAGAAATAGACAAATGTCAGTTCTAGCAAGGCGGTCTTTGTCACACGAAACACACAAGGAGCAAACTTTCCCGAAATATGAAAGGTTCTCGGTGACACCCCAACCAGTCCCCTTTCCTCCTATTTATTCCCCAGTCAGGGAGGAGCCAGTCGGCATCCACGTTTGTTTTGCTTCCCAAGCCAGCTCATTGTCCTCCATTGTTCACCTCTCCTATCTGCTCTGTGCATAAGTGCATCTGGAATAGGCCCCAGCTATTCCTCCTCCTCACTCATCTCTGACTCCAAAGGCTAGCTGCCTCTCCGGTGGCTGGGAAATGCCAGATGGCCCTGATGCTATCTCTGTCCGATGCTGAGCATCCATCAGAGCCTTCCCCAGGCTCCAGAACTGGCCTAATTTCTTCCCCAACCTCCTCATCGTCCGAGTCTGCTGCCAGCATAGCTGCCGGGCCACAACAGAAAGCCCTAATACACGGGTGTCAAACTCATAGCGTCATGTTGCGGTCACATGACATTTGGTGAGGTTTTCCCCATTCACGGAGCTGGGGCGGGCCTGGCCTGTGCATGACGCATCCGGCCCACAGGCTGCCAGTTTGACACCCCTGCCCTAATACATCTGGCGAGTGGCAAAGTGGGGAAAGATTCTTACTGAATGTGGAATGAGACAATTCATCACAGCCATTTTCCAAGACCCATTACTAGGCCATGGTCTGTTTGTAACCAGCCCACCACTCGTGCAAGTTGAGCTGTGTGTGTGTGTGTGTGCTAGCTCACCACTCATGCAGCCTGGTTCCCCTCCCCCCCATCAGGCTGCCATGCCACAAAGGTTGGGGCCCTCTATCCTAGACCCATTTGGGGACCTCTTTCCTAGACCCATTGAAGAGGGTTTTGTTCACTGCTTTCTCTGAATGTGTGGAGAAATTAGCTTTTCATTGATGGCAGTCTAGCTGGGTTTCATGATCAAAGAATGAAATCAGAATCTCTAAAGATAGAAAATCAGTTTGGGCATGTTGTCAAACTCAGAAATGGAGCACTTCTGGGAGTGTCAAGGAGCAGGTGTGGCCAGAGTCATGTTTTATGAGATGGGCGGCTATATAAATATGAAGAATAAACAAACAAACAAACAAACAGGCTAGAGATTCCATCCTAAAATTAATAGCCCAGGAAAGTATCCTAGAGTGATTTAATTTTAAAAGAATTATGCAGATTATATTGTTGCCAAGTGAACAATATGGACTTGTAGTCACCAGGAATTGAGCCAAATTTAAGGGGAATTAAATTTCCCCCTTATGGGGGAATTAATTACTGTTTTATTTAACAGTAATTAATACGGTTTTAATAATTTTCCCCCTTAGGTCACATCCAAAGTTGCCTCCAGAGTTTAATTTGTACAGGAGCAATAGAGTTTGATGCAGGTAGTCCTCGACTTATGACCCCGTTGCTAAGTGAGACAGTTGTTAAGTGAGTTTTGCCCCATTTTACAACCTTCCTTGCCACTGTTATTAAGTGAATTGCTGCAGTTGTTAAGTTAGTAAAACGGTTGTTGGGGGAATCTGGCTTCCCCGTTGACTTCGCTTGTCACAATGTCACAAAAGGAGATCACATGACCCTGGGACACTGTGACCGTCATAAACATGAGTCGTTGCCAAGCGTCTGAATTTTGATCACATGATCGGGGGAAATGCTGCAATGTCTGTCATAAGTGTGAAAAACGGTCATAAGTCACTATTTCCAGTGCTGTTGTAACTTCAAACAGACATTAAGCAAACCGTTGTAAATCGAGGACTATTTGTGTATTATTGCAGAGTGAACAACATGGACTTGTAGCCACCAGTTGAGCTTTATCTTATTTAATATTAATTAATATGGTTTCATTTATTTTTCCATTGGGTCACATCCAGAGTTGCCTCCAGAGTTTAATTTGTAGAGGGGCAATAGAGTTGATATAAAGTTTGGGGGTTCAGATTGAGCACCATTTTGGACAAATTTTGTTACCTTTTCTTTTTCTCTCTCTCATTCCAGAATTTGGCCACGCGGGTCCAGGAATCCTTAGCCAAGGCCAACGAAGTTGCAATGGAGACCTTCCAGGCCATCTCCACCGTCCGCAGCTTTGCCAACGAGGACGGAGCTGCTCAGCGTTACGAAAAGAAGTTGCAAGAGACCTACAAACTCAACAAGGTGGAGGCCGTGGCCTACGGTGCCTCCATATGGACTCCTGAGGTAAGGATGCAAACCTGGGCAAAGAGGTTGGGGATCCTGGGAAGGCGAGATGGTGCTGCACAACTTCCATCACCCAAAGGATGATGTCAGATTTTGTGTGACACATGGAGCTTTGTGCTTCCAGAGCGAGTAGGGCTGACTATTTTGGTTAGCTAAGTAGCTAGCTAGCTAGATTGATCGATAGTCTGTCTGTCTGTCTCTCTCCCCATCTATCTATCTCTATCATCCCCCCGTCTCTCCCCCTCCAAAGGGGTTTCACACTAATCCCTGAATATTTTTCTCCTCCAGATCTTACAACTGATGCTCAAAGTGGGGATCCTCTATTATGGGGGATACCTTGTCACTCAAGGGAAGTTGACTGGTGGAACTCTCGTTACCTTTGTCCTGCAGGAGAGTGAGCTTTCCACAGTGGTGCGGGTAAGTTTTGTGACTGGCCCAGCACTGGGGTTGGGGGCAGAAAAATCCTCTGCCTGGAAGCCCAGAGAGGAGTGAAGACCCTTCCTGAAAATGTTTCCCTCGTCTCACAGTGCCTGTTTCCTGTGTCTCCTAGGCCCTCCTTTCTTCTTACCCCTCCGTGCAAAAAGCCGTAGGTTCATCAGAAAAGGCTTTTGAGTATATGGACCGGACACCTCAAATCAAGCCTTCAGGAACGTTGGCACCCACAAATTTAAGAGGACACATGAAGCTTGAAGATGTTTCGTTCTCCTACGCCAACAATGGCAACTCTCTAGTGCTGAAGGTTGGTGGTGGGAACTGGATTCTGAGAAGGGATCACAACACCTTGGGTATGGGTTCAAGAATAGATATGAAGAGCCCAGATAAATTTCCTGATAATTTTATTCTGTAAAGAATTTTTTGTCCAAGATAACGGGTATCGTTTGAAATAGATAACAATATTTTGGGCAGGATATTCATCTTGATAGATGCTATCCTGCCCAAAAGTGATAGTTGTAATTTCCCCCATCTTTCCAAATCCCTTTTTATTTTTTGGACCAGGGCCATATAGTTGTCTTCTTTTAACGATGAGCATCTCACTGATAACCAAATCCCTAGATATTTGATTTTTTTAACTATTTGTAAATCCAGTTCCTTTTCTAGTTCTTTCTTCTGTATTGCTGTTAAATTTTTAACCAATAATTTAGTTTTCCCTTTATTCAATTTAAATCCAGCTATTTCCCCATACTTTCCTATTTCTCGCAGTAAGATTGGGCCCGATTCCAAGGGATCCTCTATAATGAGCGCTACATCATCTGCATTCCTCCCTTCTAATCTTTAATCCTTTTATCTCACTATTTTTCCTAATTCTGTTTAGCAGGGTTTCTAATATCAAAATAAATAACAATGGTGACAACGGGCACCCTTGTCATACCCCTTTCTTTATTTGAAAGGTGTCTGTAATATCCCCATTCAGAATTACTTTTGCCCTTTGTAGTTTATATATTGTTTCTATCATTTTCTCAAATTTGATTCCGAATTTCATTAATTTAATTTGCTCAATCATAAATTGCCAATTTAAGTTGTCGAAGGCTTTTTGGGCGTCCAAAAAAACAAGGGCCATTTGTTTCTCTGGGTGTGCTTCATAGTACTCTAGGGCAGTGATGGCTAACCTTTTTGCCATCATGTGCCAAAAGTGGGGGTAATGGGGGGGATTGTGCGCTCGTGTGCCCACACCCATAATTCAATGTGCCCCGTCCCCCCACGCATGAGAGTGTGACCCCCACACACACACACACCCTGCTTTTGGCACGGTGGGCACAGTAGGCCCGTTTTTTTGCCCTCCCCAGGGTCCAGAGCCTTTCTAGGAGCCTGGGGAGGGCGAAAACAGCCTTCCCCACTCCCCCAGAGGCCCTCCGGAAGCCCAGAAACAGCCTGTTTCCCGACTTCCGGTGGGCCAGGAAGGCCCAAAAATCAGCTGGCCAGCGCGCACATGCATGCTGGACTGAGGTAGGGCAACGCTCGCGTGCCCACAGATATGGCTCCGTGTGCCACCTGTGGCACCCGTGTCATAGGTTCGCCATCACGGCTCTAGGGTATCTACAGAACTACCCAAAATTGAGTCCCAGTCATCCTGTGACCAGTTAACTCTGTTACCGAATAGCCCTGATTATCTGGGTTAAACCAATACACGAAACTGAAAACTAGTCAAATGGGTTGAATTCACACAACTTACTAAGCCAAATTTAAAGGTAACCAACTTTTCATCTTGTGTGTGTCATCTACTGATTTGGACAAGTATGTTATGTGAATGCAGCCAGAAGAAACCAAAATGTAGCTGAAGTCAGGAGGTGAAACTCCATTATTTCTCTCTGGGATAGCCATTGAAACCCATATGGAAGTCTGTAGGGTCTGTAAAAAATACAGCTTCCTTTAAGTGTTCATCTTTAAGGAAGCTTTATTTTTTACAGACCCTACAGACTTCCATATGGGTTTCAATGACTGTCCCAAAGAGAAATATTGGGTCTGGCCAATAATTGGATGGGAGATAAATAGGAAATCTCAGGGCTGGAAAGTTAACAAAGCATCCCATATTGTTGCCAAGATAACTATACAAATGCATCTATAATATCATGATGATTTTATTGATATTGTTGCCAAGATCGTCATGCTTTTATAGATACATTTGTATCGTTATCCTGGCAACAATATGGGATACTTTGTTAATTTTCCATGCCTGAGATTACCTAGTGGTCTCTCATCCAAGCTTTGCCCAGACCCAACCTAGATCAACTTTTTGAGGTCAGCCAAGGCAGTTTTAGGTCTAACGTGGCTTAATGGGATTTAACTGTGTTTAAATGGTTAGAGATGTACAATGTCCAGTCTGGGAGACTAAGTCCACTCCAAACCATTTTTAATGCCTTGGGAAGGGCACACTTCGACTACTGCATCCAGTTTTAGTCACCACAATATAAAATAAGATGTGGAGACTCTAGAAAGAGTGCAGAGAAGAGCAACAAAGATGATTAGGGGACTTGAGGCTAAAATATATAAAGAACGGTTGCTAGAATTGGATATGTCTAGTTAGACGAAAAGAAAGACTAGGGATGACATGATAGCAGTTTTCCAATATCTCAGGGGTTGCCACAAAGAAGAGGGAGTCAAGCTATTCTCCAAAGCCCCTAAAGGCAGGACAAGAAACAATAGGTGGAAACTAATCAAGGAGAGAAGCAACCTAGAACTAAGGCAGTGTTTCTCAACCTTGGTAGCTTGAAGATGGGTGGACTTCAACTCCCAGAATCTGGGAGTTGAAGTCCACCCATCTTCAAGCTACCAAGGTTGAGAAATGCTGAACTAAGGAGACATTTCCTGACAGTTAGAACAATTAAGTAGTGGAACAACTTGCCTCCAGAAGTTGTAAATGCTCCAACACTGGAAGTTTTTAAGATGTTAGATATCCATTTGTCTGAAGTGGTATAAGGTTTCCTGCCTAAGCAGGGAGTTGGACTAAAAGACTTCCAAGGTCCCTTCCAACTGTTGTTCTGTTCTGTTCTGTTCTGTTCTGTTCTGTTCTGTTCTGTTCTGTTCTGTTCTGTTCTGTTCTGCTCTGCTCTGCTCTACTCTACTCTACTCTACTGTACTCTATTCTATTCTATTCTGTGGTCTTGCTCCTCTCCGCATTCAGATGCTTACCAATTGACTCCATTATCAATGGAGAACCAGCAATGCATACCAAGGCTGAACACTAAAATAGGAAGCAAAGTGGGAGGAGGAGGAGATTTCAGTCAATAGTTTCCACTCAGAGGAAGAAATAAGCCAATGGGCAGTGCAGCAAAGGTGAGGAGATTTTGTTCAAGGATGGGGTCCTGCCATGAGCATGTTGACGTGCTGTCCCATCCCATCCAAAGCCGGAACCAAAACTGCATTACGAATTACTGCATGTAAGTTGGGTAGAATTGGCACGCAGTGTTCTCTTCTTCCAGGGAGTGTCTTTGGAGCTGCGTCCTGGTACTGTGACTGCTTTGGTGGGCCCTTCCGGGTCTGGGAAAAGCACGGTGGTGGCCTTGCTCCAAAGGTTTTACGAGCCCAAGCAAGGGCAGGTGCTGCTAGACGACAAGAAGCTGAGCGAATATGAACATCACTTCCTGCATCAAAAGGTAAGGGATGCGATACAGTAAACGCAGGCGGCCGATACAGGTTGTTGAGGGGATTGTCCCAAAGGTGCTTTTTATATTATATAAAACTACAAGTTTGCGTCAGCGTCTCTAGCTCCGTTTGGACACCAGCTGCGCAATCCCCTCACAAAAACCTATAGAGCAGTGATGGCTAACCTTTTTGCCTTTGCGTGCCAAAAGCGGGGGAAGCGGGGGGCGGTCGCGCACTCGCGTGCCCACACCATTTAATGCCTCCCCGCCCCCGTGCATGCGCACTCCCCCCGCTTTTGGCACACAACGACAAAAAAGGTTACCAGTGGGCCCGGTAGGCCTGTTTTTCACCCTCCCCAGGCTCCAGAGACTTTCTTGGAGCCTTGGGAGGGCAAAAACAGCCTTCCCCATCCCCCTGGAGGCTCTCTGGAGGCCAGAAAGAGCCCATTTCCTGACTTCTGGTGGGCCCAGAAGGCCTGAAAATCATCTGGCAGGTGCATGTATGCATGCTGGAGCTGAGCTAGGGCAACGCTCGCGTGCCCACAGATATGGCTCCGCGTGCCACCTGTGGCACCCGTGCCATAGGTTCGCCATTACGGCTATAGAGTTTCTCAGTCATCCAGGTCATGGTTGCCCCAAAGCTGCTTTTTTGGGAGGCAACTGGACTTTCTTGTTTTTTCTTTTGAAGACGTTTCGCTTCTCATCCAAGAAGCTTCTTCAGCTCTGACA